>JBCFYV010011172.1:126160081-126277581 GCA_039000515.1 Timema cristinae
ATGATGTGGTTCAAAATGTATATCTTGGCAGTGTTTGGCATGAAAAATAGCCCTAAATAATTTGTTTTGGGGAAAAATTCAATAAAGGATCATTTACTGATAAGTGAACTTTAAAATGGTTAAAACAATTTTGCTTTAAATTTATACCCGCAAAGTGTTTGGCATGAACTTGAAAAATAAAGCTACATGCTGGTTTCGGGTGTAAAATTTTGTTTTGGCTAGTTTACTAATTACTGTTTTTTTATTTGAATGTTTTAAAAAGTGGCTTTAGCGATTTGGTTCAAAATTGGTTTCGGGAGACTATTTTACGTATCAATAATAATGTAGCTTTAATTATCTAAATAAATTAATTTTAGGGTAGTTTACTTACAACTTATGATATAAAGTTTGAATATTTTCCAAATTGACCTTGAAGATAGAATTAAAAATGGGAGTCTTTGTATAATCTTACATTTAAAATAAAAATAGGTATTTATTTTTATTAGTTACGAATAATTTCAGGGTGGTTTCCAAATAATTTATTTTTGAAAAATATATTTGAACAATTTGATTTAAAATTGTAATAAAGAATGATTATTGTGATTAACAAGATTATGTGTTTGTTTTTATGAGTAAAACTTATTTAAGAGTAGTTTAATAAATACCTATTTTTGAACATTTTCTTCCAAGCTATAATACCTAGTATGAGAAAATTTGTGCGATTGTGTCGTACCATTTATTAACTTTAGAAAAAGGTTTGAGCTGAGCATATACTCAAAATAAACGGTGAATATAAACAGAACTAATATAATTGACTCACGAGATAAACTTCTGGGACATTTTCATATTAAAAGTAGACATCATATGTGCTGTTCAATCTTCTAAATGGCTCTAGACACAGACTTGTAATAAATGTAAACCTTTCTTGACATTATACACGTCCACAAGGAGGGAAAAATTCATTTTAGGACAAGTAAGAAAATGAAATAACTAAATTCAACATGACTTTGTTTACGAATGCCGTCCTTAAAAGGGACGCAAATATATGGAAGTATCTTAGCATTCATTTCATAACTAGCAATTTTCACAATTTCCCACAGAAATGTAAAGCTGGAATATCCAAACAATACATAGTAATTAATTAATTACGGCACCGCGTCTTACTACCCGTTTGGGTTATACGCTTAAGTACTAACTACGCTAATGGGTTAAGAATCGGGAAGGTTGCATTTAAGGGAAGTGAGCTCACATTCGCGTGGAGGGAGAGTGGAAAACTATTTAGGAAACATCACCCCAGTTCACCCGACTGAGATTAGAACCTCGATATCCCCGTCCTCGACAGTCTAGCTGAACATAAAAAAACTAGTGCGTTAGCTAACTACGCCACCAAGGTGGGTAACAATACATAGTACTCGTGTATAAACACACAGGGCCTAATTTTGACCTATGGAGGCTCCGGGGATGTAAAAAATGTGAGGCCCCAGTGCTAAGCATATGATTTTCTTTTCGACGTTTTGAAATTATTATCTTTGATTTATAAAATTAACTGTTAAAAGTTTAATTATATACTACTTTAAAAGCACATGGCTGACTCACGCACTGATATGGATGTTTACCCCCTTCCAGATGAGCTAGAAACTTGACATTTGGCAAACTAGTAGCTTCTAGCCTATAACCAATAGGAACATTCCAAAAAAGTAAAAAAAAAAAAAATTAACCCCGAAAATAAAATGCAAAATGGCGGAGCAAGTTTAAAGTTGGTGAGGACCTTTCTTTGGAGGTCTCTTGTGGCAAAACGGTAAGACCTATCAAAAAAACTACTCTGGAATTACATTATTTTACGTCCACTTGCAAAGAAAACGCAATTGGGGATTGGGGACGGAGCCCCCCCAACGAGCAAAGCAAGTGTTAAATATATTATTAAAAAGGAAATAATGTCATCACAATAAATTAGATTTATAATCCTATAAATATATATTCGCTGTGATTTAATTTTTTTTGGGGTTTTGATAATCACAGTATAAAAAATAGGTTTTTCACACGGGCCATTAATGGGTAAGCAAGTAATATTTGATCAGAACTAAGTAGAATTGATAAATAGGTCATAATATTTTTTCTCATGACTTCACTCTACAGAGCCTAAACACCTTGATCTCGGTTTATTTAAATACATTTAAATACTTATAATACTTTTCACGTTGGTTTCACATAGCTGACAAAATAATGAACTTTTTTTTATGATTATGATGAAGATCTTTCGAATGTGACTCTCATAGATTCGTCACCACGTGGTTAATCTCGAGATACAGTTTTAGAACAATGCACCATGTTATTTTTTGCCATCACCCTCCTCTATTGTAAGCCTATATAGAGGTGTGTAAAGGATTTTGATTTGTGCAACTTCCCTCCCCCACTATTTATATCGTCTATCCACCCGCATCCTTGTAACAACTCACACTATATCCAAAACTCTCTACCCCTCCCCCCATTGTTCGCAACGATTGTGTTGGCGGAATAATGACCACAAGCCCCTCGGGGCTCTTGCGCCACAAACTACCTCCCCTCCCTTCCTCTCCCACCCAGAATGTCTTCCTACCTCTCCATCCTTATCACTCTTGCATACACAACTGACCCTGATTACACCCGACCAATTCTAAACTCGTTAAAGCTCTCCTGTGATCTAAAAAAAAAAAAAAAAAAGATAGAAAAGTTTTGAAGAGGAATTTAATGAAGGTTATTAAAGTTGTACAAGCACATGGCTATGAACAAGAAGAAAGCCCATAGGACTACCTCCTCCTCTTTTATTTATGAAAATTGCTATAAAAAATAATCAAGAAGGCAAAAAGTGGTTGGCTTTGGTTTGGAGTGAAATGCAAAATGCATGAAGATAAGAAATTCAAATAATAGTAATAATAAAAATAATCGTTGAAGGAAACTTTAGGTCGGAAATTCAGGGATTAAAATGACGTACTTCCTTTAAATAAAGGTACCGCTCCCATAACCAGCCCTCTCATTAAATCGGTAGCACAAAAGCGACTTACTTAATTACTGTTCTGGTTTCAAGAGTTCTTTTGACGTATAACCTAACGGTAAACACAAACCAAATTGGATGATGATGATTTTTTAAATAAATTATAAGATGCTTTGCTTTGTCTATATTTTAGAAACCTAAATTATATGACTACATATTGTGATTTATTAATTTAGTTTTTAAAAGGGAGATCGACGCCGGCTATTTAACTCAAAACTATTAATCACTAAATTGAGAATAAAGCAACAAAATATAAATGATCTAAAACTAAATTAGAGATATATTAAGCCTTATAATGAAACACAATATTAAAATAATAACATTAGTACCACTATGTTATATCTACCTTTATGTGAGGCATCTTTGGGAGCATAGCTAAAGTAGGTTGAGGTGGAGGTTTAGAACCCACTTCCTAAAATTTAAACTAATATTACATACAATTATATCTAAAATTTACAGTAATAAATTATTTTAATATTGTCCAGGAAGTGTTATCTCTAATACAAGCAACCCTAAGCGGTTTTATGAGTAAAAATCGTACAAGGTATTGTGTTTCGGCTGTTGACGGCTATTTTCATGACCAGTGACACTAGGAATTAAATTGCATACGCGGACTTATTCATTTAAGTTAGGGCAGGAGGGGATGCGATAAAGGCCATTTATTTGGCTTTTATTATAGAAAAAAGTGTTGGCGCAAATAAATAAAATATTGCTCCAGTAAAAACATAAGAGTTTAATTTTCTTCACATGATGGTATCAAAAGTTGTTGAATATCTGTCAAGGGTGACCTGTAATTTAATAACAACTTTTTCTTTTAATTTGAAATTTTGTCATATAATGCCGCTATACTCATGACAGATATTAAAGATATCAATATGTGAAGAAAATTAATCTCTTATGATTCTACTTGAGTAATATTTTATTTATTTTTAAAAATAGTTTTATATAAAAACTGCAAGCTGACTAGCCTTTTCTCACGTCTCCTACCACCCCATCTTAATCATTACGTGATGTGTTTGAGATAATTTTAATTAGTTTATTTCGATCCATTCTAACCTATCTTGATAAGTTAAACTTATCGTGAACGCACTATAAATTTAGGCTAAAGCTCAGCAACACTATAGCCCTTACAGGGAAAATATGACAATGGTGTTTGTGTCACGTGAGGCCTACGTTATGATTTGCTTTGAAGTTTAATCTCGTAGATGCCATAAGGTTATGTTTGGTCGAATTGGATAACATACGAATACAAATATTGTTTAAAATAAATACTTTGACACCATTTGGTTGCACACGTTTTCATGGTATTCTGAACTAGTTGTTTATTATTAATGTAAGAACATACAATTTTTTCTAAATGGTTTTCCATTATCCTTCCATGAAAATGCAAGTATATTTCTTCTAGATTTTCTACTTAATCTCTACCCTATTGGTGTAAATATATGAATATCTTTATTGTGTAGTAAGACGCATCGTACACTCAAAATAAAATGTTTGAGTTGCTGAGTTCCAGCAAATGAGCAACCACTCCTAAGACAATTTTTGATTGAGCCTCGGTTGGGTAGAGATATTCTACTATGTATCCATACGCATATATTTTAGCCACAGCAATATGGTAGGCATTAAAACAGTATAATTTAGCTTAAATGTACCAGCATTTAAGTGGTGAGAAAGTGGTGAACCATTTAGGGAAAAACACCCTTGGTACACAAGACCAGGATTTAAACCTCAACCTCCTCGTAAATTAAATCCCAGTATTTTCGAGAACAAATTATTGTGTGACTACTTATGTGGGTTATTATGGTCTCAAATAATTGAGTTTTAATAAAATAATATTTCTGTCTATGTAACATTTGAAAGAGCACAAAAAACCTCTTTATAAATCAACCTTTTATCATTTATGAGGTGACGCTGTTGTTATTAATTGTTTTGTGTGTTGCACTATCACAATCATGAAAAAGGTCAAATCGTGCTACATGTTTGGATATATTTAGTGTTGTTTACGACTAAAGCTATCAGATTACAACATTTCAAAACACTCAGACTGGGTTCATGTTATGAGATTAATATTTTGTTAACACTCCATGTTGTTATTTCTATTTTAAGAACGTTTTCTACCTGTGATATCACGGCAGGTCAAGATAAGTTTTCCCATGTTGATGAAATTACTTTTTATTTAGCGAGTTTTAAAGATATAGTGTTGAAACTAAAACCATAATTTCTTAACAATTCTAAAAATAGTCCTATAGTGTCATAAAATAATAATTTTTATTTCGAAGTAGTTTATTTTTAAGACGCAATTTTTTATAGACCATCTACAATTAAGGCTATTTGGCTTAGTCACGGAAATGGTATTTAGGAGTCTTCCTGCTAGGATGTAGATTAAAAAGTCCGTTGTAGCATATGTGTACCTAAAATAGGAAACAAGAAAGAATGTAATTTTAAAAGGCAAGTCAATGTTTTCAAGACGTAAATAATATAGCGACTCTGTGAATTCGTCAGAGTAAGAGGGTAATTGTTATCGGTGACTAAACATGAAGTCTCATAGAGTGAACCGCTAGTTTTCTTCCCTCTCTTTATATTTTGTACATTGGTGTGAAAGTGCTTAGACTGCTTGGGTGCATCGAGTTAAGATGCAACCCGCTTCGCTAATAGCTTCAAATTATTATTATTATTATTAACAACACCGAGTCTTACTAAGCGTTCAGGTTATACGCACTTACGCTAATGTGTAATGGTAGGGTGATTGTGATATGAAATGAAGGACCTACAGTTTAACGTGAAATCCGAACCAAGGTGGAGGCCTGGCACTCCCCACATTTACAAGTTGTGATTAATACACGTCTTGTCAGAGGTGAAGGAAGGGTTTGGTAATCATATAAATCTGCGCTGGGACCGAGGATTGAACCCCGGACACCAGCATAGAAGTCCGACACCTTACCCCTAGACCACCAGGTCACCCAATAGCTTCAAAATCTCCAAGTAGTCAACGTCGTCGTTACATCACACACATTCTCTCCCGCTTCAGTGTCCGCGCGGTCTATCACGTCACTCTCGTCTTGGACTATGTTGTCGGTACGAGGAAATATGGGTTCAAATCTCAGTTGGGTGCACTGAGAGTGGTTTTCCTAAATGTTTTTCCACCCTCCCTCCGCAAAAAATGTGGTTATCTTCTTCATTTCTACTCCATTAAGCCCCGTTGACACGATGTTAGTGGACTAATGCAAGTTTAGTGGTATTAGCTTACTAACATGTTAGTTGTGTTGACACGTATTTTTCACTTGTATTAGTAGCGCTTATAAAAACATGGCTGAAAATGAAGAGAGGTGATAACTGGTCTCTCTATTGGAGCCTTTTTTTTAATCACTGCGTCTCATTTCTAGTTCGGGTAATTTATACGCATATACTAATTACGCCTATGTGTTAGGAGCTATTAAGGGTGAATTTAGAATAAGTATGGGTGGCCACATAAATTACAATTTTTCAGTAAACGCAATTTATCATAATTAGTTGACCTATTTAAAAAAATTGTTTTATATAGACAACATAAAAAGTTAGTGATTAGTGTGTCTCCTATTTCTTGGTTCCTTAATACATTAAAATATATTTTAGTGGATCCCAAATAGTTATTAAATTATTTTACTTGATTTGTTAACATATTTAGAACACATGTTAAATAAAATTAAACTCAAATAAGCCCAATAAATCCCAATACAACCAAACTCGGTAGGATATTTTTTTAAATAAGTCCAACCCAAGATTTTCAACCCTGTTTTAAATGTTGGTATACTAATAACAAAATATATTGTTAAATTCTAGCTAGGCCTAAAATTTAAAAAAATAATAATAGGCCTAAATTAATTTGTAGATTGGTTTAGATATAAACTATCTGGTTTGCTATGAGACAATATTATGTTGCGTATCTACTCAAGTTGCCGAAGCATTACTACAAAGTGTTAGAAGTGTATGTACGGGCTGAACGTTATTGATTAAAACTTATAAACATTCGTTAAAGTTTCAAATACGTAGATTGGAAAACTTGCCGGTGATTTAGTGTAAAAATCATCGGACATTCATACCTTACTTGCCGATAACACGAATATTATGTTGCCGGAACTAATCGCGGTACTACAATGTTTTATTATTTTTGATTGTATATTTAAAAAAATTACACATGCCATTTTAATTGGTAGGAAATAATAATTTGATGAATTATTTACCTATATTAAATAACATCTCTCAAAAAGAACATTTACAATATTTACGTAACATTTTATTTAGGAAACTTCTTGAGAATATGTACGCCTGATATCACTTTAAAAATATTCTATAGTGCAATATCCCTTGCATTCTTATCTCTATAAATCCGGTGCTTAAAATTCCACAAAAACTCATCCTTTTCATAACATTCCACAAATAAGTGTCGTCCCCCCATACACAATTTTTAGTTGCCGCCATTTTGAATTGTCTACTGGCATTAGTAAAGTTGGAAGGTGACCAACTTTTTCAGTTGCAAGTGGACTTGCATGTTAGTAGCTTGCTTGTCTGTTTATACGGTGCAAGCTGTGCGCGCGCAGCCAAATTAGTGTACTTGCATTAGTCAACTAACACCGTGTCAACGGGCCTTTAGCATAATTAACGTATTAGTATAACCCAAACAGATATTAAGAAACAGTGTGAAATAAAGTTGAGTTTAATTTAAATGATAAAATGTATTATGATTGGTTCACGTAAATTTTGGATTTTTCTGATCGTCGGAAAGTTTCTAAAAACACAATTTCATATTTATCCACCAAGAAAATATATGTTGTCACGTTCACAACTGAAGTCAATCTATATAAGTTGCCAAAGTGACTAAATGTATTTGCAAAGCGGATGGTTATGAAATTGATATTTTACCCATTTCCAACTGTCAGGGGAAAAAAACAAAGTTACCGCAAATGTCCAATACCATTTCAATCAAATAACACATTTTTATCGACGTAAATAATGTAAGATTCTTGTGAAACTGGTCAAAGTATGTATGTATAATTGTTTGGCTTCAGAGAATAATAATTATAGCCGCCAGATAGTATTACATTGCACCACTCAGGAAACTACTTGTACTTTAATTAGTGTTGCTTTTATGCAATTAGTATTCCAAGCTAATTTCCGCCTTCTTGTTTGTTGAAGTTATGTGCGACAATCTACAAGGTTTTGGAAGTTGTGCTTTGAGTTTCAGTAATTGTTTAAACCGAAATATAAATTTAAAACTCCCAGGATGCTTGGAATAGTGTACTGTACGTATATTCATTTATAAAATCTAATGGGGATGCTAAATCTTTCAAAATTGAGACTTGTAAATATACATACCCAGGAGAATTCTGTTTTTATGAACAACGTATTACTACCCGTTCGGGATATCAATATTTATTTTTAAGCACCACGTCTTACTACCCATTCGGGTTATACGTCTCTGTACTAATTACACTAATGGGCAAGGATTGGGAAGGTTTAATTGAGAGGAGGTGCATTCACTTTTGCGTAGAAGGAGATTGGAAAACTATTCAGGAAAACTCACCTTTAGTGCACTTGACTGGGTTCGAACCCCGATTTCCCTGTCCTCGGCAGGCTAATCCAAGACGAAAGTCGCACGTTAGACCACGCGGCCTCCGAAGCGGGTGATAACAATATTTAATTACACTTATGAGATAAGGATGAGATATGTGGAATTTAGAGGTTATGTACCTGTATTTGCTTAAAGGGAAAGCAGGACATTATTTATTAAAAAACACCCTCAGTACACCCAGCCGAGAATTGAACTCTACCTCGGAAAACTAGACAAGATGGACCTGACACCATTGCCTCCACGCCCACCGATATGGGTAAGAGTATATGTCATCAAAGTGATTTGAACTCCAGCTTAAGTTATGAAAACCACTATAAGATTTGTTGAAATTAATATTTGGATGGGATTAAGCTATGTGCATAAACCTATCTAAAATATATGTGTCAATATTACTTCAAGACACGATTTAATTTCCGGTGTCCAAGACTTACTTTAAAAATATATTTGAAAACCATGAGGGTGAGTTTTCTGTGTTCCCGGTAACTATGTTACAAATACAAATTTGATTAGATATTTAAGAACACACCCCATTGGCCATCCGTAGCTTAATTTATAATCTAAGGCAATCTAAGGTAAAAGGACTATAAGGTTTAATGACATAAAGTTTAACTTGCTTACGATCGAACCAAAACCTACCACATGAGAGTCTAACCCATTAATGCCCATTTAACGCTGCCAGTATTTATTATATTACTAAATTACAGGGTTAATATAGTTTCTATTCCTCCTGACACCCGAGAGGAGCAGGTTCGATCTTGGCTTGGTGCACAGGAGTGTTTCACCCCCTACTCTCCTCCAACCCCCAACTATTGGGGTTTCCAATCTTCTATCTAGCTAAGTACTGGCGCAACTTCTTATCTTCACCATCCTTATCCTGTCACCTTTGATTAAATAACATACATTAAAACGATTGTGATGAACCCCCGAGTTTACCTAGTGATAAAATAGTGTGTTTAAATACATTTTTTGTCAGACTTGGTGACCGCATGGTCTAAGGCATCACTCTCGTGTTGGACTGGACCGCCGATGACCGGGATATAGTAGTTCGAATCCCAGTCAGGTGTACTGAGAGTGATTTTTCAAAATTGGTTTTCCACTCCTCCTCCACGTAAATGTTGTTAAACCTCCTCTAAATTAAACCTTCCTCATCCCTATCTCATTATAGCTATAAGTATTTATGCGTATAGCCTGCACAGGTATTAAGACGTGGTGATAAAAATAATGTCAGGTAATATTTGTACATTAAGAGTGCCACCTACTTGAAGGATATTCTGACACCAAACTCGAATTTAAGGGGACACGTACTCCCCTTATGTATAATTTTTTTTAGACTAATGAAAGTGTGGGCAGGGGCAGGGGAGGTGGTAGGGGTGGGCAGTGGGCACTGGGCAAGGTAATTGGCAAGAAGGACGTGTGTCAAGAAAAAATATGCCTACCAGCTCATCCAAATGTTTCTCGATTTAATATATCTGTGCAACCCCCCCCCCCCTTTTACAATCTCTAAATTCGTGCTTGACTGACACTGTCCCATCTTTTTTAAATGGCAGCTATGAAGTAATAAGATGCAGATGAGTTTTTTATTAGGAAAAATTGAGCCATTGTCCTGAATGAGGTCCAGAGGGTTTAAATAAACATTTCGCCTTGATTTTCTGCAGCTTTCTCTGCATATATCTCCTTTCTTGTCCCCTTGCCAGCTTTATGTTGGCTGCTCCACAGCTAATATTGGAAGATAAATTTAAATTTTAAAACATAATGAATATTGTATGCTATAACTAACTTTGCATACACTGATAATACAAAATCCTAACTCCTAAAATATATATTACATAGCTATTGGCGATTAAAATAAGTTTTACATCAAACATTTTCTATTGAATGATATCCTTTTATACATGTTTGGGACAATTTTATAGATTAAAATATTACATGTATTAAACTATTGTTCCTTAAAATCACAAACTAACATAAAGTTTTAGTAAAGATTTGTAAACACGGATTTAAAAAATTAAATATATTTCATAATTAAAATAATTTATTAATTTCCTGGAAATCACAACTTAATTTATGGCTCGGGACGATTAATTTTTTCCCTAAAACAACTTCTCATCCATAAAGTTTCTATCTTTTATCGCTTAGCAGCTATTAAATATAAAATTTGGACGTCAATAAAACTTTGGACCGATAAAGTCAAACACATACATACAGGGCGTTTCTAAACTCCTAGACTAAACTCAAACCACAACGTTTGTTGGCAGAAAGACACAAAAAATCCCAGTAAAAATGATTCTGAAAAGTCATCTTGTATCACTAAATGCAAGTTGAAGTTGGACGTGACAACGCCGGGAGTATGCAGCTGTAGGTACTTAAGTGTACAGCAAGTTGCATATAACTATGCAAGCACATCACAGCAGGTGTTCACAGCTCCCTCCCCGATTTTGGGATGTATTCTTGAGTAATTTCAAAGCTATCTTGTATGGTTTTCCCATTTAACTTTGAGATGCTCAAAAATGAACACAAGAATACAGACCTTGGTCACAACATTATCCGTCGGTTGGATTTGACCTGAGCTCACCCTCCGAACACGTTGCTCGCGGCCAGGCACACTTGTACGCCTAATGATATGCAACTTGTTTTACACGTACTTACAGCTGCATATTCCCGGCATTGTCACGTCCAACTTCAACTTATATGTAGATTACTTTTCCGCACATTATTTTACTGGAATTTTGTTTTTCTTTCTGCCTCCAAACACTGTGGTTTAAGTTAGGGCAGAGGTTTAGTCTACACCTGTATAATAAATAGCAATCATTGGACCTTCTCAACTCACTAGTAGGCTATATTTACATGCAAAGTTTTAGGTTTATTGGTTTCATACTTTTGGAGCTATGATGCTGATACAAATCACACACACAGACTCTTTTATTTACATTGGTGGGCACGTGGACAAAACGTCAAGCTAATATAATATGGTTTTCCACGAATGAAGAGTTTATGTTCTAATCCAGGCTAGGTATACTAAATAAACCTTTTCCCTCTTCCCTCTATACAAGCTTGGGTACATTTTGAGGTTCCGGGGTTAAACACCATTAGGTGTTTTCGAGTATTTTCTCCTCGCATTGTTCTCATTTTCCCTCCACGTAAATGTGAAAATATTTACTCTGAAAACTTACCATACTCATCTGTACCAAAAGTATTTGAGACCTTAGGTTAAAATAGCCAGTGAGCCGTGTATTTTAAACACAAATATTGATACACGAGTTCTTAGAGCAGTCGTGAGTGTGTTTGCGGACTGAGTAAGGGATTCCAGGCTATATATTAGGGTTAGGGACTGTTTAATTTGTCTGTTTTAGTAGTATATTAGTTTTTAAGTCGTATGATAATGTAATCAGCGTGTTTTTAATGTACACGTTCAATATATTTTTTATAAAAATAACACGATAAATATATTATCACTAACATTAAAACTCCATCTTGAAAACAACTAATAAAACTAAGATGGGTTTTAATTTCAACAGTTGGCTAGGCAAATTAAATCTTAACTCTAATTTTTTATGATTATTTGAAGTTATTACTTAAGATAAATTGTAATTCAAACAGTCGCCTACTAAAGTTTATTAGCAATCCAATTTATTTTGTTCATGATCTATAAAGAAAAAGGCAAAATGATGGTCTTGCCCCAGAGGTTAGACCTTAATCAGAGACTCTCGTGTTTCCTAATAAGAACAAAAGAAAAAAAATGAAGAGAAGAAACGTTTTCGTCTAAGGCCCATCATCTAAAGTAGTTCGTGCTTTAAGAAATCTCATAGATTTAATTTTATCGTTTTTTTTCCCAACCATGAAAGATGAGGTGGTTATGCTTCGTCTGCTTTTGACGAGCAAAGAACCCTATTCATCCTCCTGCACCCCCTCCCCTTCGTCAACGATCTCAAAATACCCCTCAATTTATATTGTGATCAACAACGATGCCTCATAAAATGGGTGAAAATGCCATTACAATTCATAAGTGATGACATCAGCGTAAAGAAAGAGTATGAGGGTGAGTGGGAGGGGAAGAGGTGGGGCCTTTTATAAAATTAGGAAATGGGTGACGTTTCAAATCCCACACCCCTTTTTTATCCACCCATTCCATTTTCAGGGTGATTGGAGGTGGAGGGTGACTAGGGGGTTAAAGAAGGGTGGTCAGGTTGAAAAATAGTTGAAGGAGGTTGTCATTGAATGAGGAGAGAATGAATGAGAGCGAAAGGAGAATTCAAAAGAGTCGTAAGCTTACGGTCTTGTTGAAGAGGGATTGAAAGAGTGAGAGAACAGAACGAGAAGAGGGGAGGGAAAAAAGGTGCATAAAGTAAAGAAAGAAAAAAAAAAATATATATATATAGAAGGAAATAGCAGGCACTCACGAAGAGCATGAGGATATTAGAAAATCCTAGACTTTAACTTCCAAGCAGAACCTTTTGAGAAGGAAAAAAAGAAATGACGAAGGAGGCGGAATTGAATGCAAGACGAGCTACTGTGAATATGCCGATGGTGTGATCGAAAAGTATCGTTTCCTCAGCAAACCAGAACTCAAAATACACACAAGATCCCATTTCATGGTAGGGAGGGTGGAGGGAGAAAGGGGTGTGTGTGACTAGGCACTTGTATTTGACTGGGGAAGCTTTTCCTTCGATTTCCATTATCCACTGTTTGGAGGGGGAAAAAAATATATTTAAATTTGTCTTCCATTTTGGAAGTAAAAAAGAAGACATAAAAAATACAGATTAGAATTTTGGATACCATCTTTGAGAACAGGAGATAGATAGACAGATATATATTATTTATCTATCCAGAATTCTGTTTGGCAAGACACAATGAGTTCAAAATACATGATAAGTTACAAACGATCCCTTATTTATTGCTAAAATTCAAATTTATTTATTTTATGTGATATTAACACATTTAACTGCATTAAAAAAAATTAAAACATGATTTTGTATCTTATTTCGTTGGTTTAAATGAGTCTATCTTTCTTCATTTATATTAAAAAAATCAGAATATATTGTTATCCTTTTACAAATAAATTTTTGCAGTTATGAAACTAAACTGTGCTACACAATCCTTATTCAAGGTTTTACAACTCAACACAAATTACCGTACTATCGCTCTTAAAATTAAATTAAATTTATTGACTATTTTGAACATACTCTTTACTTGAGAAATGTAAGTTATATGCTTTTTCAATTTAAAAATTTTCCTTGGATGTGAAAAGGTTAACGCTATCAGATTTTAGTATATCATATATCTTATGGTGAATGTGAACTTTGATTAATATATAACACCAACTTGCACTGGTTGTCACGTGGTCTAAGCTGTAAGGTCTTAATTTATGATGATGCGGAGGTTCTAATCTCTTCTGGGTGCACTATGCGTGGTTTTATAAATGCGGTTTATCGCCGTTAGTTTTCTATCCTATCTCTACGCTAATGTGGTTGCGTTTCTTTTATACTGATTTTCTCACCTATAATTATAGCTTAACCCATTGATAGGCATAGTGGTAAACGTATTATTAATAATAAAACTACCTTCACCTGTGGTCACGAGGACATAGGTGCCAGTCTCATATGGTCTGATTTGACGATGACAGGAATATTAGGGCTTGAGTTCTGGGCAGTGTACAGAGATGGTCTTACCTAAATTGTTTCTCACTCTTCCTACACATAAATACGGGTACGTTTAAGAATCATGATTTCTTATTCCTGACTAATTAGTGTAAGTATACGGATAACCGGAACGGGTAGTAGGACATACACTTACACGAAAATAATTCTACCTCACCCATACTAGGTAAAAACTAAGTGGCCGTCCTTATATTACCTAAGTTTTTTCGTGGGGTTAAGGGGGATCAGTGTTTACCTCACGTAAGTTTATTTTCAGTCGGTTCTCAATAGCCGGCCCGCGAAGGATGTCAGTCCAGCCCGAGGTAAATAACTAAACTGAAAAATATAAATTTATTTATCACCCAAACACACTGTTTTACACCATACACCATTATTTTCTTGATAACACAAGGTTTATTTTGTAATTTATATATTTACTTTTAAAACTATAACAATTAAGTGTTTATAATATTATGAGGTGATTATTTAGCTTTCGTTATGAGTATATGTAGATTTATCCAATCAAGTTTTCACACCCTCTGCCTTGATTCACGAGAACAAATTATAAGTAGCTCTTGGCGAGAAGTAATTGAGAACCATTGGTATATGGTGAGAACAAATTATATATATATATATATATATATATATATATATATATATATATTTGCAAAAAATATATTAATTATATAACTTTACTTATTTTATTTTTTCATTGGGATTAAATTATTCTAAGATTTCATATCACTCGCTTTTTTTTACCAATTCTTATGTCTAAAAATAATTAGCCAATTAAAATAATATAATTTACCAAATGGAGAAAAAATGAGATTAAGCTAGAGGTATGACAGGAAAATCTTACGATCCCTTACGTGGGGGTGGGGGTTGAAGGAGGGAATTTTGAATATCACGACAAAATATCCTTCCTGAGTAATCTAAGTACGAATTCTAAGAAATATTTACATCTCCGAGATTAAAAGAAACGACGTTACACCTTAATGAATTTCCTCACAGTAGGAGGCAACCGCCCCCCCCCCCCCCACGCGTCTTACTTCTCGTTTGAGCTATCTGCATTTTTTAATTACATTAAAGTGTAGGCATGAAAAAAGTATGATCAGAGAAATCGTGCCGCCATTAGCTTGGAGTGAGAGTGATAAATTATTTAGGAAAAAACACCCTTCGTACACCCGGTCGAGATTCGAAACCAAGTGTCCTCGTCACAGGCAAACCAGACTAGGTGAGCTTGACATTTGTTCCACATGATCATTGATGCGAATAGGCATCTTGCTTATCAAGATTCCATTAAACATATACAATATGGAGACTAAACCCTCTGTGACGTCACCCGGTACTGGTATAACTTTCAGTACACTTATATTAAATATTCAACATTTAAATTTATTAGGTTTGAGTCGTCCTCTAATACTAAATAGACAACTTAAAACCTATAATAATGGCTTCATTTAAATGAAACTAGTATCAGTAAGTTTGAGGTGGAATGGAAGGACACGTGATTTAAAAAAACTTATTTTTTTCACTTTTAATGACAAAACATTATTCGGCAGGAATATATCAAAAACTTCTTCGACAGATATCTTTAGCTTACTAAATAATAATAATAATAATAATAATATAATAATAATAATAATAATAACAGTCTTTTAGTATCTGTTGTGGGCATTGCTAAATTTTACCAGAACTCTTTCTATTTATTTAAAAAGCGTTTTGTCAAACGCCGAGATTCTAAGTACAAATATTTAAAACTTTAACAATTACCATTATTATACTTCTATAAAGCCACATGGCTGACTCAACCACTGACATTAATGTTTGCCAAGTTTCTAGTTCATCTGGAAATGGGTAAACTTATAACTTATAGCCTGTAACCGACGGGAAAATTACAAAAATTTAAAAAAAATTAATTTTTATCCCCAAAAAGAAATTAAAAATGTTGGAGCAACTTTAAAGTCGGTGCGGACCTTTCTTTGGAGGTCTCTTGAGGCTAAACGGTAATACCTATCAAAAAACTGCTCTAGAATTACATTAGTTTACATCTAGCTGCAAAGAAAACGCATCGGGGGCTTTGGGGGCGGGCCCCTGACAAGCAAAGTGAGTATATATAAACCAGACAAAATATATCCACGTGGGCTAGGCCAATTTTTGGGCTTAAGTCTTTGTTGAGAATTATATTCTAAAATGGGCTGCCAAGTGAAAACAATTTTTTTTGTAGACAAATTTACATATAGAACATAAAACAATAGTACAGACATTCTCATATAGTAAATTACAGCTTGAAACAAAATCTTCAAAAATAGTTTTTACTTTGCTGACGTTAAGAATGATTTTTCTTAGAAAACCAAGCAGATCATCGTCATGTTAATCTCAATAAGCCTCCTTCAAGTAATTCAAATTCAAATGATCAAAAATCAGTTATATTTTTATTTCCCTCAAATTATTTATACTAAAAAATTTAGAAACAAATTTCTCATTTTTCATGTAAACTAATTCCACGATTCTAATTTGGAGCTGAATATTAAGGGATATTTTTAAAATGTTTGAAATTTTCTAAAATCTTTTAAAAGTAAACACCTCTTAAATGAATTATTTGAATACTTAATATACAATATTATTTAATACATGAAATAGTACCCAAATAGCAATTTTAAACAAATTTTTTATTTTAAAAAAGCAGTCCTCAGTAAATTAATCTTAAATATTTTTTAAATTTCAAGCACTATTTTTTTTAGAAAAACAAGTATATAGATTTAAAAAAACTCGTCAGATACTCATTTTTAACCAAATTTTTAGATCCATTTCTAAAATAATTTAAATTAAAAAATCGGCCATCACTAACTTTACTTTAATCTATCTTTTTTGCCCAAAAAACAAGTGTAAAGTTTTATTTTTAATATCAAACACTCCGCTAATATATACGTTTTGACAAAATAGTTTGAGCCATATTTGAAATAATTTGAATTTTATAAAATCACTCATTATTAAACTACCCTTCAACGAAGTTTATCCAAAATGATGTTAAATAGACATTATTATTTAGGACGTCAAAATATTCCTAGATATAATGTTAAACAAAATGTTAGAGCCGATTTAAAAAAATGTTGATTTCAA
The DNA here is from genome assembly GCA_039000515.1 of Timema cristinae. Lineage (NCBI taxonomy): Eukaryota > Metazoa > Arthropoda > Insecta > Phasmatodea > Timematidae > Timema > Timema cristinae. The sequence goes on from JBCFYV010011172.1 coordinate 126,177,456, forward strand.
AAAAATAACTCATCAGTTCCTTAAATTAAGGGCTAGGGTCAAAATCAATAAAATAATAATAATAACCTCCTGACGTTTACTCTCTAACATTTAGGCTTATATAACTATTTTGAACAAAAGCCATCAAACTGTTTCAGATCTATGGCCAAGGATAAACAGATAGACATAACTTACAGACATAGGTACAGACGGAATTATAAAATCCACTTATTTGGTTTCAGACACACATAAAAAGTAAATATTCATCGTTATCTCGAGATAGCAATTTGTCATGATTAATTTTTTTTTATCTTTAGATGAGAAAGTAAAAAGAAGACAATACATAAAAGAAATATGTGATTCTTCAATAAAACAGAGCTTAATGAGATGAATACAAATTTGTCATATCTTTCGTCGTTTCTTTTATGTCGGATGTAAATATAGTGGGTTTAGAACAAAAATTCACGTGTTTTATAGTAATAGTATATTATTCCATAACAGTATGGTTTTAAATTCTGGTATTTTACGCATTTTATTTTCTCAGATAACTAGTTATTAGCTTAGGACCGCATAAAAATAAGTGACGGTCTGCACGCGGCCCGCGGGACATATTACGCCTAGGCTTTTACTAAATAAATATTTGATTTAGTTTGGCCAACAATGTTTTATCTCAGACCAACTGCGAAGTTACAGACCTTAACTCATGTTCTCATCCATCCCACCTTAATTAGCATGCTCAGCATTGATCCGGGAATTTAGGGTCCGGTTCTAAACATATCCGGGCGCGTTATAAGTGGTTTCTCCCATGTAGATTTACATATCCTGTTTCCAAGCAAATTATGGCGCATTTCCTTATAGTCATCTTCTAAAGCGTTACTTTAAATTAGTGTAAGTTCCGGACATACCGGGCAGGTAATAAAACGCTTTGCACCCAACGAAATCTTGAAGCAAAACTGTTTTAACGACCGACCCGTTTTGATTATTCTGCAGCTAGCTACGCTGGTTAGCCTCCTTGCAAACCAAGGAGATGCATCACTTCCAGTCGAGAGGACCAAGTTGACGTCGATTCACCGGAAGTTATAAATGCGGTTCCTTCTGCCGTTGGAGTTTTATAGACATCCCTGACGTCATCGCTCCCATCTCGCCCCGTTACTTTCAATCAACTCGGCGGATCGTTAGGGGAGGGAACGTCCTCTTGCATCGCCTCATAACTTACTTATGTTGATTGATTAGAGGGATTTATTGGCACTGTTGGCAACGCAGATTGTGTCGTGGTTTCCGGAAAGTAGAGTTTTACAGCTCGTCACCTGGGGTTAAGTGGTTAGAAGGCTTGACAACACGCCCAGGGTCCTATTCCAGTTGGAGTTGATGAAGACAAACATGTATTTTTAGATGATATTCTGATGGAGAGGTTGTGTAAATATATATTTAAAAATAAGTCAATTGAAGCGGGACTTAAGCTTCGGTCACCTGCGTTTTCTCATCAACCGCTTTCCCGATTGATATATTCAAATACATAAACCCCTAAGCACAGGCCTACTGATATGGCTAAGTAGATACCATCACTTGCTACAAGAGCGCTCTGCATTACAGCATAAATAATAATAATAATAATAATAATAATAATAATATTTAGCACCGCGTCTTACTACCCGATCGGGTTATACGCTTTAAGTACTAATTACGTTAATAGATTTAGGAATTGGAAAGGTTGAATTACAGGAAGTGAACCCGCAGTTTCGTGGAGGGAAAGTGGAAAACCATTTAGGAAAAACCACCCCCAGCTCACCCGACCGAGATTCGAACCTCGATCTCCCCATCCTCAGCAGTCGAGCTCAACAGACTAGCGCGTTAGCCAACTACGCCACCGAGGCGGTTCATTACAGCATTGATGGAGGGAATTGAATATGAACATATCCTTTCCTACTGTTGGCTGATACATACAATGTTGTAGTTTAAAGTCAATTTTATAAATAGTGTGCTCTTATAGAAACGGATGGTACTATCTTCTATACGCCCATTGTGTGAATAACACAGTGATGTTGACCTCAGTGGCCTTGGGATAAAGTGCTCGCCTAAGGACCAGATGTTCGTGAGTTGAAATCCAGATGGAGACACAGATTTTTCTTGAGCGATAAACATCCGTAAAACAACTTCCTTCGGAGGGTAACTAAAGCCATTGGTACCACGTGAAATAATCCTGGAAGGTATATTAAAATACCTTTCCCGACAAAATTGGCAGGCTCTATCACTCTCGCTCCTAGAAAATCTCGTGTGCTGATATAATCAGCCGGTACAGAAAGTGCATGTTAAATACCTTAGATAAAAATAAACATCACAGTGACGAGGAGGAGATTCCAGGTATCTCATTGTTAGATTGTCCGGCGTACATATCTAGACGACCAGGGTTTAAATCCCTGTATTGGTGTTACTTTTAGATATTTATAATTTGTTTAAGGGATATACATATTATAGGTTTGAGGATCATAATATAAAAGTGAAGCTAAACCCTGGAGTGTCTATCGGACCTTCCGTACCTATCTATACTTCTATACTAATATTATAAAGAGGAAAGATTTTATTTTTTGTTTTTTTGTTTGTATGGATAAACTCAAAAACTACTGGACCGATTTTAAAGATTCTTTTTCACCAATATAAAGCTACATTTTCAGTGAGTACATAGGCTATATTTTATTTTGAAAATTTAATTTATTTCTCATAAAAATGTCGATAGTATATTATATAGTCATTGGAAAAAAAAAGTTGTTGAAGGGAAAGTGGGGTTGTGTGAAGGGGGGGGGAGTAGGGGGTGAGGAAGAGGAATGAATGAAAATAGGAGGGAGGGGGCTATACAGTGATGGTAGGACTGTATTAAAAAAAAAAGTAAAAAAATTTTTTTTTATATTGACATGATGGATGATTTGAAGCTTTGTTTTACAGGATTCTTTACAATATTTTTTTTTACGGGGAAGGAGGCTAGTTGACAGATAAAACAAAGGTGGAAGATTATTGTACCTCTCCTTGTGACTGTTGAAAACACAGTGCCTTATGTGACTAGAGCTGTGAGTGCGCTCCTCCGGGTTTTTTCATAAAAAAAAAAAGGGTTAACTACACAACGTAGAATATATGAATTCTAAAAAAACAAGTTATATTAAAATAGCTCGTTTCAATGTCTGAATGGTGTAAAGCGTTTCTCTCGTATTAGATTGGTCTGCTTATTACGTGGGGATGGGTGTTTAAAATCTCTTTCGAATCTCGGTTGATTCTACTGAGGGTGGTTTTTCATAAATGGTTCCTCACTCTTCTTCCTCACAAATGTGGGTAGATTACCTCTAAAATTCTTCCTTCCTCATCCCTAACCCATTAGAGTAATTATCACATATGTGTATAGAATGAATAAGTACTAAGATGCGATGATGATGATGATGATTTTAATAATTAATAATATTTCACAATAGATTTGATTTTTTATACTACGATCATAAACAAACTAAATTGTCCCCATATCAAGGGATTATTTATTTTTATCATGGTTTTAGAAAGCTAAAACCGAAATATTTTATAAGAAGAACGCGAACCCTATAAATTTGGATAGTTTAATTATTAAATATATATTATTTTTTACAAAATTGTATCATTTAAGTCAGAGCCAGGAAACCTACCACACACCCAACACGCCGGTTAAAAGTACTTTTTCTTCAGTTACTAAAAAACCCATCCTACCATACGGATAATACTTATATTCCATCTACGATGGGAATGTAGGTAAATTACAACTAGCAAAAGTTTCTTTGTTGGAGAAAATATTGACTGAAAGTCATTGATACCAACCTATTTGGAATAATTCCTATGTGCTTAGTAACTATTACCAATAAAAAGGTCTATCAAACGATCATGATAATACTTTGAACCAATGTTTGCGACCAATAACCTTCTGATAATTTCCATTCACCTACACCCCGACCGTAGATAGTTTATATATTAGGTAGATAGTATTGATATAACTAGAACCGAGCGTATAGCCCGAACGGTTAGTAAGACGCGGCGCTAATATATTATTATTATTAACTAGAACCATGTGCCATATTGTGATGCGGTTTTCTATACGATATTCAGAAAACAATGTAATTGAGACGAATGAAACCGTTTAATAATACCCTAAATATTACAACAAAGAGAATAATAGTTACTTTAAAATATAGAACTATTAAAATATTCGCAATTTCTCTATATTTTATATTTAAGGAATGCATAAAACCGCTCTTTGATACTTTTTGGTTCAAGCATAACCTTGTATCTACAAGTAATATCCAGGAAATAGACCATGAGACGAGATATTGAGCGGAATATTTTTCCGAGTGGTTTGGACTTGAGAAAATTTCAACACTAGATAAGCCACTTCATTTATAGACATTTATGTACCATTTTGGTAGTTCCTCTTCTATCAACAGCGCAGCAGCAGTACTTTGAATAATTGTGCTTCACACAACTTTATTGTGATTTCATGTTAAGACTATTATTATAAATTAGCCATTTTTTCATCAAACACGTAAATATTATACAATTTTCGTATGGGTATTTGGTTAAAACAATACTCTAAAATATAAACGCGAAATAAAGTGATATATATATATAGAAAGCCCTCCCAAGCACTGAAGCCCCGCCCCACCCCAACCCACCCCTTTCCCTTGGAACTTTACTCTATTGACACTGATGAGTGGATTTAAGAGTGAGAAAAGATAAATAAGAAATTCACTAAATGTGAGAGGGTTTTCAAATTTAATGTTTAGTTTTTTCGCCATATCACTACTTGTTTGGAATATACGCTTACGTTAATGTGGTAGGAATGGAGAAGTTAGAAACTAGAGGAAGTGTACCCGCACTCACTTGGGGGAGGAATGGGAAAACATTAAAGGAAAAAATTACTCTCGGCATATTCGGCTGGATCCTTCCTTTGTCACCGGCAAACCAGACTAAACTAAATTCATATTTAGAACATGTGTACACAAAGTCATGGGTTTTAAACTTAAGTAATTTAACGTCCTTCTCCATTGTTTTAATCACCTGTTCATTTTAAAACATATAATATAATAATTCCAATGGTTGGAATGAGTAAGGAATAATTTTTGAGTTAATCTACCTGCATTTGCGTGGAAGGAAAGGGATAAACCACGTAGGAAAAAACACTGTAAGTAGACCCAACCAGAATTCGAACCCCGATATCCCCATCATCAGCAGACCAGTCTTACACGAAAGTGATGACTTAGACAGTTCAGCCACTAAATTGGAATCCTTCTCAATTGTTTATTCATAGTTTCTTCAATCCCTTCACGGGTTGGCTTGCCTATCTTTTTATTTCTCTTTCATTAGTTTTTAATTCTTACTTTTGTTTATGTCACTTATGACCGCTTTACTATCGACGCGTCCTTGAATCCAAATAGTCAATAGCAGTTAAAAAGCCTATAAAAATAAGTACATCTCTTCATAGTAAAATGTTAAAACATTTCCTCTGTATCTTTATCCACCATTAAGATTATAAATAATTAGTTGAATAGCTGCTATCAGTCGCTTAGGTTGTTATCGCACGGAATTCCTTGATTAGAGTGGACCAGAACCACTAAAACCTGTCTGCTCTCATTTGACGTCTTTCCCGAGACTTGTGGCGATAGAGAAACAATTTAATGCTTTTGATCACGGTACAACTCATATGGACGGCTAGAATTTATCTAATTTGTACCTTCATTAAAAGCATTACCAAATACTTAATCGGTGGGGCTAGGGACTAGAATAAAATTTATGGAAATGTACCGGTATTAGGGTGATGGAAGGAGGTGAAAACCACAATAACAGATCACATGTGAAAAACCTTTTCCATTTCACTCAGCCAGGATTCGAGTAGCGATCTCCCAGCCATCGGGTGGGTCTATTACACTAGTGACAAGGTGACTTAGCCACCATATAATGCCTCGGTGGCGTAGTTGGCTAATGCGCTACTTTCGTGTTGAGCTAAACTGCTGAGGACGGGAAGATCAAGGTTCGAATCTCGGTCCGGGGTGAACTGGGGTTGGTTTTTCCTAAATGGTTTTCCACTCACCATCCACGCAAACCCGGGTACACTTCCTCTAAATTCAACCTTTCCAATTTCTAATACATTAGCGTAATTAGTACTTAAACGTATAACCCGAATGGTTAGTAATACGCGGTGCTAAATGAAATAAATAACTGTGTGTTTATTTTTCCACAACTCCCGATACACATTTAATGACATATTGATACAGCCGTTGTAAGTAACCTAAGCCATTATCATTAAAATAAAACTCGTCTGGTAAAGCAATTTAAATTAAAGTCATACATACACATACATATATATATATACACACAAAGAAGAGCTTACTCTAATCTTTATTTAGATCATTTTGGAATGACAATTTAAAAGCTAGTTACGAACTATTTCAGTACCTGAGTGTGTGTGTGTGTGTGTTTTTATTGTCGAGTAGAATTTAATCTGAAAATTTAAAGTGCTCACGTTTCAAAATCAAATAAGATTAAGGATCACCTTGCACTATAATTAGTAGGTGAAAGTGTAGGTTTATCAATTTATTAGTGTCTTGTAATGGAATAATATTTATTTCAGAGTCAAATACAAATATATTTTACTACACTTTACTGTGTATTTTTGCTATTGTATAAATACTATATAATATATACTTTTTAAGCAAATATTAAAAAAATCTACTGGAAAGAGGTTAAATAAAACACATGAGTAAATACACTCCCAGTATACTCAACTATGAGCTGATTTAACCTAGCACACCCAGATTAAAATTGTGAGTTATATTCAACAAATTGTCCTTGATAATAATAATTATTATTTTTATAATCGCGTCTACCCGTTCAAGGTGTACACTTGTATAACTTACTAATTTATTTAATGGTTTTAAGGATTAGAAAGATTATATTCAGAGGAAATGTACCCACATTTTCGTGGAGGGAGAGTAAAAAATCTTTTTTGAAAAAAACCCCACCTAATTACACCCGACCGAGATTCTAACCTTGATCTCCCCGTCATCAGCATTCTAGTCTATTGCAAGAGTAGCGCCCTAGACCATTCGGCCACTGGTGTGAGTTTGATAATCATTAAAATTTGGCCAACTTACATATATATAATAATAAGCATTGCGTCTTACTACCCGTTCGGGTTATACGCTTTAAGTACTAATTATGCTAATGGATTAGGGATTAGGAAGGTTGAATTAGAGGAAGTGAGCCCGCATTTGCGTGGAGGGAGAATGGAAAACTATTTAGGAAAAACCACCCCCAGTTCACCCGACCGAGATTCGAACCTCGATCTCCCCGTCCTCAGCAGTCGAGCTCAACACAAGCGCGTTAGCCAACTACGCCACCGAGGCGGGTAACTTACATATATATTTAGCCTTTAAAATGAGTTTAAAGTCGTGAAATCAATCATCAGACGTCATAAAAGTATATTGTCCCTGTCATCCTACCATGCTTAATAGCTTATATGAGTAATTCCCGCCCTTTCAACAAGGCAGCAATTCACACCGTTGAAATGAGCACGAAAATATCTATAGCCGCAATAAAGAATCATGTTTGTACGAGTGACGGTATAGAAGTGTCGGTGGCCCGTGGCCGCTATTGTTAAACGGCGACACTGTGTTGGTAAACGAAACGCAGTTTGACGCGCCAAACACCAGGCATGGTAGGGGGCAAGCGTTATTTCGTGGAAACTATGGGACATTTCAAATTGTTATGGCATAGATAAAAATACTTTGGATTGCGTTGTAACAGTCAAATGTCAGCGTGAGTTCTGGGGCTGGAAATGCAACCATACACGTCTTTTAGTTCACAGAACCCTGGCCAGGGATAGAAAGAATCACTATACTATAAAGCCACGTAGCTGACTCACTCACTCGCTGACATTAATGTTTACCCATTTCCAGATGAGCTAGAAACTTGAAATTTGGCTAACTTATAGCTTCTAGCCTGTAATGGACGGTAAAATTCCAAAAAAAATAAATTTTTAATCCCTGAAAAAAATAAAAATGGCGAAGCAACTTTAAAGTCAATGCGGACCTTTCTTTGGAGGTTTCTTGTGGCTAAACGGTAAGACCTATCAATAAACGGATTGCACCAGAGCTAGATTTTTTTTATTTTAGATAAATTATGCATATTCTCCACACATTTTTAAATCTTCTGACACACTTATGGGACAGCTAGAATTATAAAATTGTAAAAATAAATCAACGTTCAAAACAATGCTGGAATTACATTAGTTTACACTAGTCGGTGGTTTGGGGGTGTAGCCCACAACGAACAAAGTGAGTTGTCATATAAGACTCGGGTTTTGGATAAGTCACGCTTTGCCCTCTTTTGGGTGAGTATGGTAAAAACGGCTACTATAAATTATCTTATTAAATAAGTATTGCAGACATTCAATTAAATATCATATAATTCAACATTTTGTCAACTTTCTTAAAAAAAAATTAAGTTTTAATTTTTTCCTAATAATTCTTTGCAATTATATTACAAACTTTACTCCTCTAGTCAATAAATACTAATTTATCCATATAGTTTAATTTATGTTTAATTATGTTTAATTATTTGTTTCTTGTCATAATTTTACTTGTTAACATGTTGTGACCTTGACTCACATTTTTTAATGTGTTATTTTAATTGTGATTCATCTCCTAAATCATATTTGTATAGTCAACAAACTATCCATTTAATTAATTTATATAGACATATCAGAGTAAAATTTTGTAATTTCACTTAAATTTTTTAATTTCACATAAATTTTTCTCATTATACGTTTTTACACTAATTATTTCTTATTGAAATCTATAAAGATAGTTAATATTGTTTTCTTATTACAATTTCATCATATATTTCAAAAATTTTAGAAATTATTAGTTTTATAAAAATATATTTAAATAATAGTTTTTTTAGTTTTAATAGTAGGATACTATAAATTTACAATGATACTTTATTCCTTATCTCAAATGGTTTTTATGTGAAGTTAGTACAAAGTCATTTTGATTGGAAAATGAGTCACCATGTTGTTTGTAATATTAAACAGTGCCTAGGTACGAAATTTAATCAAAATAATTAAAGCTTATTTCGAGAAAAATAAACTTTTCTTTTGTTTCACTTTTAAGTAAACTATCCTTATTCTTAGGGTTAGATAGATAATTCCAAAAATCCCTCTAAGAAACATTACGAGAACCCTAGATATCAAGTTTTAGTCCGATCGTTAAAATGGTTTTGGCTCTAATTCCAGTAATATACAGACAGACCACACCGCCAAAACCATTTTCTCGGATTCGGCGGCTCAAGAAACGTCAACATCGTTACAAATCTCGAGTTAGATTTTTTTACAATCACAATACTTTATTTACCCGAGGGGTGCGAGAAAGTAAAAATATGGCGTCATTTTTCAATTTTTTACAAGAAAGTAGAAAAAATTCATTTGGTAAAATATTTTTCGATGGTGGTTCTATCTTTGAGACACAGGTACAAAAAGAATTATTAGCTCGTAATAGCAATTTCCTGAAACAATACACAATGGAAAATTTACTATCTGCTTAGGTTTTTTTTACCCGCGTCGGTGGCGTAGTTGCTAACGCGCTAGTCGTGTTGAGCTCTACTGCTGAGGACGGGGAGATCGAGGTTCGAATCTCGGTCGGGTGAGCTGGGGGTGGTTTTTACTAAATAGTTTTCCACTCTCCTTCCATGAAAATGTGGGTTCACTTCCTCTAATTCAACCTTCCCAATTCCTAATCCATTAGCGTAATTAGTACTTAAAGCGTATAACCCGAACGGGTAGTAGGACACGGTAATAAATAATAAATAAATAAATAATAAATGCTTAGGTTTTTTAAAGGCCAACGCAATATTAAACTTTATTTTCTTCCGGAAATGACATTATAGCGCGTATAGAATAGAATATTTACTGAAACTTCAGTTAATAAACACAATTTTTGATAAATATTAAGAACAAGTGATTTCAGAGTCAATTCACGACATTCAATCTTTTGGAAACCTTCATTCATATTTGGATTAAGTTGTATATTAAACCTTGTAAAAGAGCTTGGCTTTTATTTTATAAACTCAAATACATGGTTTATAATAATACTGTTCATGTTTATTATGTAAGGAGTAATAGAGGAGAAGGTACAAATCTCGACTACCGCTTTCTTTTTCACCTGTAGCTACTGAACTATTGGCATAAAAGTTGTCGCAACAATATATATGTATAGCTGGAAAGATTATACATCGAACCTGTGTACTTAAATTTTATAAAAATAAAACATATTTTTTGCACACTTTTTTTTTTGTAAAAGTCACAATTCATGATTTTGAAACTGTGGTCTAAATTTCGACTACCGGCTTCAAGATGTCAAGAAATAAAATAAAAAGAATAAAATAATAGTATTTCACTGTATTATTAAATAATAATACAAAAACAATGTTTTAAGGTAAGTTTATTTAAATATTACTTCTATTTTAATGGAAAAAGTCAGTAATTCATTGCTCATTTACAAAAATTACACATATAAATGTCTTTATCGGCGCCAGCACACGCGTTATGTGCCCAAAGGTGGCACATAACTCGCATTACCCACAATCCTCCTTTGTGGTCATCAGAAAACAGTCCTTGGCAAAAAATACAGGGCGCATCTTCATCAGCTGGCTTTTTTTCGCCCACAGGAAACTCCAAATCACTCATGCTGTTGTCAACGATATTATGGCACCATCAGAATCTTCCAAAGAACTGCCTTCATCAAGAGTCTTCTTTGGCTTCCCTTTAGATTTTTTCTTCTTTTATAATTTGTGTTTCCGAAGTATTGTCCCAAAATTTAATTTCTTTTTGACAAATTTTTTTGAGTAGTCGGCAGAATCTTTAAATGATTTAACAAGGGCTTCTTTGTAGGGGGTTCCAGTGATCACACAAGCTTCTACAGCCTTGTGGCCTATGTTACTAACTTTTCGGTGTTTTTTTTGATGGCACACGGACGATTTCATACGGACTGACATGTTTTAAACCGCTTGAAGTGCAGGGTTGAGGATCCTTGGCATGACTTACAGGATGATCCGTAAGCAGCGACTCGCGTGGCTAAGATGCAGGGAGTTGGTTGCCAGAGGGAGATGTCACTTGATTATTTTCATGTGGCGTCGCCTTAGGACTGCAGGATTTCGCCGATTCCTGTGCCAAAGCCAGAAAATCAGCGTCGGCGAAAAGGTTTGTATTCATTGAGAAAATTCCTGTTTTGCTGAAACCGTTCATGGTGATCTCTCCTGTTTGCACTTTTAAATATGTTTTTCCAAAGAGCTCCATCATGTCATATGGAGACAACGGCCTGTCCGAATGAAGAAGCCTCTGTATTATTTCTTCACTGTAGCGTGTCTTCAGGGGTCCCATGAAGGTTTTGTCCAGAGGCTGAAGCTTGTGCGAGCAGTGTGGCGGCAATGACACAACTGTCGCATGATTGCTTCGTGCCAATTCAATCACATCAACATTACGAACATAGCTGTAGTGTCTATCTAAGATTAGAAGAACTGTAGAGTCTTCAGATGGGTTCACTTTTTCCACGAAATGCTGGAACCATTAGGTAAAAATATTGGTTTGAACCCAACCTGATAGGTGTGCAACTCCAACCGAGCCTGGGAAAGCCCCTCTCATTAGTTGGTCAGTAATGTTCTCTCTGGGAAATATAATGAATGGTAGAACATAATGTCCAGAGGCACTCCTGCATGCTATCACTGTGACCATCGCTTCTCGCTCTGCAGATGTGAGGGTAGCAATTTGACGTTTACCTTTATTTCCAATTACTTGTGGAATTTTACTATGTACAATGGTCAGGCTGGTTGCATCCACATTGTATATTCTATCAGCTGGATACTTGTGTTTAAGGTAGACCTCTTCTAATAATTGGAAAAAAGCACCAACATTTTCTTTATTGCTGCCTAAGGTGCGAGAAAAAGAAGTCCCACATGGTTTACGCAGAAACAGCGTATCTTTGTGATGCTCTAGGAAGAGATCAACCCAAGCTTGGCCTGCTTGACCTTGCTTGAAAAGGTGATTAGTTGCAAGTTGGAATTACATACGTCGAAGTTCCCCCAGGTTAAACCCATAAAACTTTGCTTCCATATGAAGTAAATAATCAACTAATTGTTTTTCGAGTTCATCTCCTAGTATTGGCCTCCTTTCTATCTTAGCTGTCACTAATTTAGAAGGTGATACGTCAACCTTTTTGATAAGATCACGCAATGTACCACGAGGTACGTTGAAAGTTTTAGATGCTTTAAGGGTGCCCATATTTTTTATCCTAACGGCACGGATTGCTTTTGCATTGCCTTCTTCACCCCATTGAGCTCTTTTATTTTTAGGAAAATATTTGGGCTTCTTTCTAGGCATTCTGAAACAAAAACAGTGAGTATTAACCTCCTTGGAAGCTTTGGTCCAAAGTTCTACTACTAGTCGAACTTTAGACCACTAGTGATAGTTGGAATTTAGACCACTGCATGGTTAAAACTTTGAGGTTACGTACGACCTAGAAAGAGAAACAATCGATTAAACTAAAAGATAATTTAAATGCCTAGAACGTACCTAACACGATGCTTTAACGGCCTTACAGCTAAAACTAAAATACTAAGAGTAAAAAAAAAAAAAAATCAAGAACACATACCTGAAAAAGTTTTGAAATCGCCGAAAATGAAATTTTGATTGGTGCACTGTCAAAGTTGAGCGAGTGGCACAGCAGTTTACACAAAACAAAAACAAAGTAATGGATCGCTGTTTAATATTTTCCCCGCATGGCTATAACACCTTGTAGTATGTCATATCCTAGTAGTCGGACTTTAGAGGCTAGTCGAAATTCGGACCTTCTCCTTTAATAATTGATATTAAGGTTATATCTTCTTTTTTATTCTCTTCTCCTTATTTGATATAATTTTCTTCTATGGCTACGACATGTTTCGGTGAGTTTTCACCAGATTCAAGTCTTATTTATATTAAAGATGCCTGATTTTACTTCATAATATGTACACATGTAGATAGTATGAAGTAAAATCAAGCATCTTTAATAAAAATTAAACTTGAAGATGGTGATAAATCACCAAACATGTCGTATTCATAGAATAAAATTATATAAAATAATGAGAAGGGAATAAAAAAGAAGATATAACCTTAATATCAATCAAATGCATAGCTTTATCTAGACTAATACGTCAACCAGTAAAAGTACATGCCTTTACTCATATGGCATATGTAGTGTTTTGTATTGTACAACTTCGATTAATATAAACAACGGTTTTCCTCGAAACAAATAAATATTCAAACAAATGAACTATCTATATTTAAATTTATTCATGAAAGTTTCATTTTCGAAGAGATTCACTAAAACAATTTTTATGTATAGAAATTTTAATTCAAGGTTTTTTTTATATTTGCTGAAAACCATTGCTCACTGGCACGAAATTGTAATTGACTCATTAGAACATAATACATTATTTTATTCAATAAATAATATTTTGTCATGTTTTGCATAAAGTATTTTATGTCATGGCAATGCTTGGAATAACATTGTACTTCTGAAAAGACAAAGTATTGCAAGAAGGAACGGTATGAATATTAAAAAAATATTGCATCCTTCCGGCCGAGAACAGGTCCGCGCACTAAAGCTATTCTGGAAAAATTTCACAACATATATGATGCCTTTACACGCTATCATTAAATTACTCACGAAATATAAATTATGAATATTTAAAAACTCACAGATAATATAGATTAAAAGTATAACAAGTCAATCTTGATGGTCTTAGTGTAAATTACTCACCTCAGAGTCCTATGCACGTGGGTTCAAACCCCGCTGAGGTTGACGGATTTTTCGGTCTCATGTCGATTGTGGCATATAAAAGAAGAACCCTGGAAGTTATTTGAAAATACCTTTCCCAGAAAAGTTGGTAAGGGTAGCAAAAAAAGACGCCATTTTAATATTTTATTTTCATATATCTCGCAAAAGTCAGGACGCTGATAGTATTGTCTTGTTTGCCTGTGACCAGCAAATTGGGGGTAAAAGGACCACTGGGTGTACTTAGGTTTCTTTTCCCCTTTTTATTTATAACTCTTCCTCCATACAACTTCCTTATTTCTGTCTTTCTCATCCCAACTTGTTAATGTGGATAGAATATAAAAAACGGAGCACTAGAACAAGCACTTAATGTAATGAAAATTTCAAATCTCACAATTTACTTTATCTTGATCCCTTGGAGAGAGAAGTATTGTGATCGTCAAAAAAATCGAACTCGAGATTTTGATAAATGTCGACGTTTCATGACATAGTGAAACCGAAACAGTGATTTTCGCGATGCCGTCTGTCTGTCCGTCCGTATCTCGGACTAAAGCTGAAAATATTTTTACCAATTGGGCTAAAACTTGGTATCTTGGTGTTTTGATAAGGTCCCACCGTGGGTTTTTGGAATTAGCTATCCAACCTTAAATTTAATATTAGTTTACTGAGGGATGAAAAGAGAAAAAAAAAATGAATTTCCCCAAATGCACTCTTGATTTTGTTTAAACGTTGTATCCAAAAACTATTTAACATTATAAATAAAATATCAATTTTCATTTTCATATGAAAATGACTTTGAACATATTTGAATAAGCAGAAATTTTCAATTTTGATACGGTCCCCAAATATTAGAGATATGAAAAACTTATTACTGTAAAGATGTAATACTGTTAAAAATAAACATATTTTATTTGAAATATAACTTTATAAAACCAATAGTTTTTTAGCTATAAACAAACAGTTAATGTATAATTATATTGTTATGGTGCAGTATAAAATTGAATTGGATTGTTCTACTCTTTGGTGGAAAGATATTCCTCTTATCCAAAGTTTATTTAACAGTTTATATTATTTAACCTATGCTTTTTGGTGAAGTGTTTCTCTAACAATGTATATTATTTCGTTTCATAAATCTTAAGAGTTTACAGTAAATGTCTCTATTTTAAGATAAACGTGTGAGAAAGTCTGTGTGATGCATCATACCATTTATTTTCCATAGTGTCGTACTAATTGTTTAAGCTATCCGCATATTTACACTATGAGCTAGGGATTGGCATGGATTAATTTATAAACATTTTACCCTCATTTGCGTGGAGGGAGAGTGAGAAACTATTTTAGAATATAAATCAGTAGATCTGGCTGAGGTTTTAAGCTTCGACCTCTCATTCACCGGCAATCTATATTAGAATATCTTGACGTTTAGTCCACGTAACCACCGAAGCGGTTGCAAACACTATCAATAAATTCAACGTATTATAATTTAAAATATATAATCATTTAAACGATCATTAAAGACGTTCGTGGTTATTCAGACTCATTGAGTTGCACAGAACCTCCGCAAAGCTCTCGGAAGATCGATAGTTGAAATCCCCGCCACAGGCTGCGCTGTGGTCGGTGTAGTTTACATGTTACGGGATACTCTTTGGCACACAGATGTCGTTCGCGGTCTAGGACCGGACATTGGACGGATTGATTAACCAACATACTGGACTGGAAAGGGACTCGATTGAAGTAATTTAACATGGCAAAGAAACAGACCGCAGATGACGCGCCTGTCCGCAAATAGGATTAGAAAATGAAATCCTCTCCAGTAGGCTATACGGTATCCCACGTTAGGGAATCTCTTAATTACTTTACTATCCCCCGTAGTGAGCTTGTCGGGGAGGGATGGAGTGGGGACTCTAATGAAGGTCTAGGGACAACCCGTTCGATCCCACGGGGTGACTGCAAGAATTTACTTCAGCCTCCTGCTCGTGTAGCCAAACTTTGGTCTCTGGAGGTTTACTAGGTGTGTTGTCTTAAATTAAGATAGTTTGTAAAGCGTGAACTTATACCCTGTGTATAGATACATAACTTTAAATTTTATGAAAATATTAATTAATAATTTATAACCCCATCAGTAATCACGTTATATAGAGCATCAAATTCGTATAAAGCTGAATCATGAGGACGTTGAGGATTTAATCTCATCTAGGCTCACCAGGGGTGGTTTTACTATCCTCTCTCCCCGTTAATGCTGGTGCACTTCCTTTAGTTGAATATTTATAATCCCTACCTCCAATTTTAAAACGTTAATACCTTTTATGTTGAACGCAATAATTTAAGAATCCACTTAATCTACTATTACCTTATGTACCGTATTCATTTTAACCATAAGATTTAAAATTTTCACCATTTCAATAGGGTCTATTTTATATATTTGAGAAAGTAAAAATCAATTATGATAATGCCTTGATGCCATTTTAAGGTTGGCGATATTTTAAATCAGTAAGACACCACTAGTGGACCATTTCATAAATAGCTTGTAATTTTCAATATTTTTAAAATAGTTGGCAATTTACATTAAAATAAAGAAAAATCGTGTCACCTAAAAGAAGAATACTATATAAAGCAAATGAATCGGTTTAATTTAAGGATAATTTCAAGAATATATAGTTTTCTAATACAGTATATAATATCAGTAAAATGTTATTACGTTAAAGATAGGAATAGATGGCGTACTTTTGTAAGTGCGACTGTCGAGTAAAGTAAGTAATATTTTATTGTGTAAGGAACTGGTATAAAATATTTCGCTGTCATTTTATTAACAGTGTTACTTTGTACTTGTGTGTGTTGTCATCAGTTTTATTTTGAATCCTTTTTAAAATCAATTTGTATTCAATTTAAATACGAAACTTATGCTCATTATATGATGCAGCATGCCAGTAAAACTAGAGAAGCAGCAAGACTCTTGAACGTTAAACTATAACAGTACTACGTAACCAAGCTATTACTTAGAAATTGAAGTACATTCTGTAAAATAATATATATTTCCTCTTTCCTACACTTAAACGAACAGTTATTGGACCAATTGCGCTTGATAAAGAAACCAGACCTTTTCACCACGTCACCAGTATACGCACGACTTAGGCGCGTCGAGTATTCATGTTGCATACCATTACTAACAACTTTGGTGCATCTGTTTAATATGAAGTACTCAAGGTCATATTGAATAACTGTTGATGGGGAGGTTAAGTCTGTAATTTTTGTCGGGTTCACTTGGAATAGAGAAGCGGAAGGGGAATGCTTTTACACATTATATTTTCACATAGGGCATTCAATCCTTTCTTCCCGCTAATACAGGTGAATTTCCTCTAAGTAATCCACTTCATAACTAATATTTATAATGTAAGTCAATAACAGTTCATGGGGCAGTTTCAAAGTCAGACCTAGTAGCATCTTATTCACCCTTACCCTGTTAGTGTGGATATCCGGTTGGAATGGACGGGTGGTTATACTCGATTCACGGAGTCCAAATCACCTAAAAACCGGATAATATCAAGTGTAAAAATGGAGGTTGATATGATTGATTTTGCAAAGGTTTGGTCAGTAATGTAAAATATATATATATATAGGCCTACTCAAGTGTAAAAGATAAAAATCATAGAAAATATACATCCACGACAACATTATGTATCCAAATACGAATCAAGAATGAATATTAAGGTGCGGTAGAAGGGAGTGCAAGTATTTTTCACATTATTTAGAATATAAATTTGTTGGCAAAAATAAATCCAATATTTCTCCAGTAGTAACATAGAGTTTAGTTTTCTGCACTTGCTAATATCAACCGATCTCGAATATCTGTCAAGGGGGTCCTGGAATGTTTTCAGAACATTTTAAACAAAGAGAAAAAGTTTTGAAAAAATTCCAGGACACCCTTGAGAGATATTCAAGATCTGTTGATATTATCATGTGCAGAACACTTAACTCTATGTTGCTACTGGAGAAATATTTTATTTATTTTGTCCAAAATAATTCAACGCTATAAAAATTGTAAAGTTACTCGTGCTCCCTTCTGCCGCACCTTAAGTGAAGAGGGCAACTAGGCGGTGCACACATCAAACAACTAGATCAGTGACTGCAGAGACAGACTTTGAGATGAAAAGTGATCGTAACAGGGTCAGCCACTTACATTTTTTTTCTGATTACTGTCTACATCTTCGAAAGAACCAACAGTTTATAGGATGTTTCTTGACTCTCTGTCCAATCTTAAACCACATACTCCTTGGTGAGACAGAAACATAACATCCTAGTAAAGATATGTTTGGAAAAGTTATCTTGTATGACTAAATGAAAGTTATACGCTCAAGAGCCCAGAGTACGCAGCTGTATGTACATACATGTAAAACAAGTTGCATATCACTCGGTGGGCGCATTATGTGTCGTCTTGGTCATAACAGTATCCGTCGGTTGCATTTGACACGGGCTCATCCCTCGGACACGTTGCTCTCGGCTGGGCACATTTGTACGCCTAATGATATGCAACATGTTATACACATACGTACTTACAGCTGCTCTACTCCCGGCGTTGTTGCGTTTACTTCAACTCTCATTTAGTCATACAAGAGGAATTTTCCGAACATTTTATTTTACTAGGAGTTTCTTTCTGACAGCAGATTCTGGCAGAGTGTTTAGAAATGCCCTTTAAAAGTCAAGTGAATAACTTCAACTGGTGCTTATTGTGAGAATGTACTTTACGTCTTCAAACCACAGCTTCACATTTTGTTCAATAGGCTTTCTGTAAACGTGAACTTTGTTCGACGTTATTACTGTGCTCTGTTCAATGTTTCCTTATTTCTGGAGACGTGCTTTTGATTATTGTTGTAGTAAATCTTTATTATCTCGCTTAACCACTTCGATGGCCACATGGTCTAATGCGCTACTTTTGCAGTAGACTAGGCTGCCGAAGCCGGGGAGATAAGAGTTTTATCCTGGTCAGATGCACTCAGGTTGGTTTTCCCTGAATAGTTTGCAACTTTTTCCCTCCACGCTAATGAGGGTGCACTTCCTCTGAATTAAAGCATTCCTAATCCATAATTCATTAGTGTAATCAGTACATTTGCGTCTAGCCCGAACAGGTAGTAAGACGTATTGCTAAATAAAAGCTATGTTGCTATTAATTTACATAACTAAGATATTAATTTCAAGTCTTGCTGTGACCGATAGTGCCAAAGAGGAAATATTAAGATTTGACTACTTAACGCACATTGAACATTTATCGTTTAAATTTATTGATAATGAATAAAGAAATAGATGACCTAAGATATTTTTAAATTTAAAATCAAATATTGATACAATTCTCAAGTTGTGGTTTGATTCAAGAGTCAAATACGTTTGTTGAAAAATGACAAATATAGCATGAAAATTGAAGGCGCAAAGTTTACTGTTTAATTTGGGGGTTTTCGTAACTATTTAAAATATTATTTTTTTAAAACTGAGCATTTTTATTTAATGGAATTACTATATATTATATATAATTTTTAATATAGTATGGGTAATTAATTTGACATTTTGAAGTTATACTTCTTTAGGCGCGTTATGAAAAAATGATGAGAGTGAAATTTTAAGATGCGCGCACATCGCTGTAACACAAAAGTAACAGGTTGAAGCTAAACCGCTCATTAAGTCTCAAAAAAAAAAAGCTACCAACAAAATAGAAATAGAACCTCTGTTAGTCGCGCATGTTGGTACGCTCGTCACCTCTGATCACTGTTTTCATATATATAATATTTATCCACATGTTTCTAGTTTCTACATTCATAACACGTGTTTTAGTTTCATACAAGTGCGAATTATATATGTGCTAATAAATTATATTAGGTAGTGATTTAAATTGAATATTTTGATTAATATAATTTACTATTCGTAAATATTAGTGAAAAAAATTGTGCTTATAGACTTTTTCAAGTGCTCCAATATAATTGAGGTTAACTATCCGTATGTATTGTTTATTGATATAAATTAAAATATTATTATTTAACATAATTAATACTAAATATTATTAAATTATTATTGTTAAATATTTATTATTGGCTATTTAATATTTACAAAATAAAGAAATATAATTAAAAAAACATTTAATAAAAAATTTGTGATAAAAATTTAAATCGAACATCAAATTAAAATATTAATTTTTAATAAATTTATTTATTTAATTTTTCAAATTTAAACTGAACTTTATTTACTGTGTTGACTATCCTTTTCCAGTCTTTTTATCATTTTATTGTAATTAATTATTTGCATGCAATTAAAAACTATTTTTTTAATGATGCCAAAGAAGTATAACTTCTCACGCGCGTACATAAGTACACACACCCAATTTTTTTTTAAACTTTTTCTTTGCTAATATTTTACTTAATTTTCATTTTTAAGAAAGTTTTTATGAATCGTTTAGTATAATTTGCTATCGTTTTCATAAAACCAATTTCCTTTTTAGACTAATGAAAGAGTAATCAAACTCATTTATTAGAATGAGAATCTTTAGTTTAATGCTACAGTGATGTTGGAAGAGATCTACAACAAGCATTAGAAAAACAAAAATCGGACAAGAAAAACTTCTATATACTGAGGGTGGAGGTAAATTAATAATATGTACCTTAAGATTAAATCAATATAAAATACTTGTTTAAACCTCCCTCCTCAATGTCTTCTAAAAGGTTAGTTTTTCCACGGTTACGAAACTCTAGTGTTGACAACCAGTTTGAGTCATTCGCGCTACACTTCTATCCAGGAGGTCCCAGGTGCAACTTGTACACATCTATTCGTTGTGTACTCGTCCTAATTTAAATTACTCGTAAGCAAAACCATTTAACAATTCATTTTTGTATATGTAGGTACACCCTGTATACTTTTAAAATCGAGCTAATTACCGAATAATTAGTTTTATTTTTTATTCTAGTAGAACATACTTTTCCACACAGTCCAATTAATTTAGAAACTAATTCAAAAAGTAATCCTGTGTGTTCAGAAACTGTAAGGATTAATTTAATTTCTCTCTAACTCACTCATATCAACCAACTTTACCCCGAAACCCCATCTTTTCACGTAAAAAAAACACACACAAACTTTTAGTAAAGCACACTTGAACCCCTGTGTCGTTATTCGCGAATTTTTGAATCGTAACGAATCAAGCTCTACGGAAGCTGAAAGTTGTCAAGTAACTTCGGTTGAGTTAAGTGTTTCTTCGATATTATAAAATATAGAGCATTTCAAGACCAACATGTACGAATGTGTAAGATACAGACACACTATAGACCTATTTGAAACATCCCTAGTAGGTGCAGGTGATAGGTGCCACGTAGCACCCATGTGAATTATTATTATTAGCACCGCGTCTTACTACCCGTTCGGGTTATACGCACTTACGCTAATGTGTAATGGTAGGGTGATTGTGAGATGAAATGAAGGATCTACTGTTTAACGTGGAATCCGAACCACGGTGGAGGCCTGGCATTCCCCACATTCACAAGATGTCTTGTCAGAGGTGAAGGAAGGGTTTTGTAATCAGATAAATCTGTGCCGGGACCCAGGAATGAGCCCCGGACCCCCAGCATAGAAGTCCGACACCTTACCCCTAGACCGCCAGGTCACCACACCCATGTGAATGTATATATTTTAGTGCTGAGTTTTTTAATACCTATTCGTGGTATCCGAGGATTTCCCTACCTATCTTAAGGGCACAAAAAAAAAAAATCACTAATATTCTCATAGACCAACGTTTTTCAACCGGTGTGCCGCGACACGGGAGATTGTGGGATGATCGAAAAAAATGAGAAAAAAAATTCAAGAGTAAAAATAAATATTTTTAATATCCACGATGAATATTACTTTTTAAAATAACACAGATATTAGAATTTTAGTTTTTTAACACACAATCTTAAGACTAGATTTTTTTACGATAAAAGTTCTCCTTAAAAAACTGATGATATACCTGGACAATTTTTAGTGCCTTATTCAGTGTGCCAACATTTGGCAAAGGTTGAAAAATGCTGGCTTGACTCTAGAGAGAAAAAAGACACCACATCGTGGAAGCGTAGAAAAGACTCCCAATGTATCCAGTCGGATCTCTAGCTTTATTACCCTAATGAGATGCAAGCACATTAGGGATAAGCTATAAAAAAATAACATAAGAGAAATCGAATGTATAGTTTTGTGGTCAACATTGACATTTTTTTCTTTCCGCTTCTTTATACCTTTTCGAGCTATACGCATTTAACTCAAATATTCCGTGACCTGGTGGTCAAGGGGTAAGGTTTCAGACTTCTTTGATGGGGGTCCGGGGTTCAATTGTTGGTCCCGGAACTGATTTATTTGATTGACAAACCCTTCCTTCACCTCTGACAAGACATGTATTATTCACATCTTGTGAATGTGGGGAATGCCAGGCCTCCACCGTGGTTCGGATTCTATGTTAAACTGTAGGTCCTTCATTTCATCTCACAATCACCCTAACATTAGGCCTACACATTAGCGTAAGTGCGTATAACCCGAACGGGTAGTAAGACGCAGTGCTAATAATAATAATAATAATAATAATAATAATAATAATAAACTCAACTATTTTTCTATCACTATGTCCTACTACCTGTACAGGTTGCATGAATGTATAATAATTTCTCTAACAGGGTGAGGATGAGGAAGGAAGAGTTATAGAATTAATCTACCCGCATTGGCGTGGTAGGAGGGTGAGAAACCATTTAAGAAAAAAACACCCTCAGACAAGACCGGAATAGAACCTTGATCTCCCGTCCCACGCAGGCAAGTCTAACACGAGAGTGACGTCTTAGACCATTCTCCCACTGAAGCAGGTAGTTTCCACTATTGATTTTGGGATGATAATGGTATTTTTTACATAAAATATATCAGCATTTTTGTGGAATGAGAGTAAGAAGCCAATTATGAAAAACCATTTTCAATACATCCGCCGGGACACGAGCCCCAGCCTCTTTGCCACTGGTATACCAGACTGAATGAGCTTGACATTTTAGTCCACGTGCCCATCGATGTTGGCGTAAGGATTGAAAAATGCAACTAAATTAATATTGTTTTAGTGTCAGTTTTAGTGTTTGTCAAAATTAGCATAAAACTATCATTTGACTAAGGAATGTATTAATGTGGGGATATAGGAGACATGAGTTTAAGTCAATGTTTTAGCAGTTTTTATAGCAACACGTTTTTTGGTCAAAATCAATAAAATATTCATCCTGCACAAACATAGTTTAATTTTCTTCACATAGTGATATCAAAATTTCTTGAATATCTTTCAAGTCTGTCCTGGAATTTTATGAAAACTTTTTTTCTCAATTTAAAAAGTTTATCATTTGATGCCGCTATGCTCGTGATCAATATTCAACAATTGTTAATAAATTAAACTCTATATTTCTACTGGAGCAATATTTATTTATTTTTGCCCACTATTGTTTTGTTTTAAAAAGTTCAAAAAAACTTCCTTATAACTAAAGTTTTTTTTTACATCCCGACCTTAAAGTAATTTTAGTAGCTTCAGACCCGCCTCTGTGGCGTAGTTGGCTAACGCGCTTGTCGTGTTGAGCCCGACTGCTGAGGACAGGGAGATCGAGGTTCGAATCTCGGTCGGGTGAACTGGGGGTGGTTTTTCCTAAATGGTTTTCCACTCTCCCTCCAAGCAAATGCGGGTTCATTTACTCTAATTCAACCTTCCCAATTCTAATACATTAGAGTAATTAGTACTTAAAAAAAAGCGTATAACCCGAACGGGTAGTAAGACGCGGTGCTAAGTATTGTATAATAGCTTCAGTCCTTCCATCGTACATCAGTCCTATAGTAGCTCCGCCAGTAAGATTGTTAAAAGGAGACACTGGCCAGGAGGTGCGACGATTCGGGCAGTATGTTTTATAAAGTAGTGGTTCTCAAACTGCAGATCGCGAGACGATTTTATGTGGGTCGTGAAAAGTTTTTTGAAATGTCAACATTTCGTAATTATTTGAAAAATAGAAAATTATGAAGAAATGGGAATGTGAAAAAAAGAAATAATAAAAATGATAGTAAGATATATGGTGCAAGGTTTTAGAAAACAAGAATCTGGTTTCATTCTAAAACCGATCAAGTCTATCCACCGGTAATTTATCAACCAGGATATCGTATAAACAGGTTTTATTTAAACTTTAATCAATCAAGACATGTCAATGAAGCAGCTATAAAGATATTTCTACACAAATTAATTTTTACCAAACTTAAAAATTGTTTCTCACACGTTTAAAAAATAAATTATGTTTGAACAATATATTTACTCTCTCTAAATTAAATCAAACAAAATTAATCAATTATCACACACTTAGAAATAGGATCTATTCATCAAATAATTACTTTATTTTATGTTCAAACGTAGCACTGTTTTCAACACAACTCAATTGAAAAAAAAATATTGTAATTATAATCCCGTGATTAGAAACCGGAAGGATTATTTTTCATCTCTCTCAATCTCACTTGTTTATTCCCCTTTCTAACCCTTCTCTTTAGCAAAAAATAAAATAAACGTTAATGGGGCGTACTTGAACCTCCCGTGCCGTTATTAGCGGGTTTTGAAACCTAATGAACCGCCGCGGGAACAGTGGCAATCGAGCAATGCTTTACAGAGAGTAAAACCCGCTTATTTCCAAAATGGAGACCGCCCACATGAACGTGGCTTATACGAATAATGTATTGCAATATGCTATAATATCGATAAGTACCAGAGGTCGCGCGAACAAAAAAAATAATGAAAGAAGTCAACGAGTCCATTTCTATTTGAATGTCGATTATAAAAAAACAGATGAATATCAAGTCATCATTATTTGCTGTGGCATTTATACATTCGTTTCTCGTTGTAACGTTTACAACTTAAAAGTGTCTTAATATCTATTAGATTCGGGTGTTTTATTCCATAATTTAATGTAAATACTTATTATCAATGACCTGAATTTTTTTAAATAATTATTAACAATTAGAACGCCTCTGTGGTCTAGTGGTCAGAGCTCCTGGCTACAGATTCAGAGGTCCCTGGCTCGATATCCGGAGTTTACAGATTTTTTGTGAGGCAATTGGTATGGAATGGGATAGACTAAGCCTCGATAGTGCAAATGTGGAGATAATTGAATGCAAAAGTAGAGGCTCTGGTATAGAAAACTGAGGCTAGCGGCCGGAAGGTTTGCTTGCTGAGCACATGCCATTCTTTATCCAGATAATTTGGCACTACCTTTGGCAAGATACGGCAGCCACTAGGTCGGTCTTGCTCGGTTGCGGGTTGAAGACATAGAGCAGGAGGAGGTTTCATAAAGAAACTGAGGAATGTAAAGAAACTTTTATATTCTTGTATTTACATGTTCAACTTTTTATTTATTTTTCTTCCGTGCAACGCGTCTTATTATTATTATTATTATTATTATTATTATTATTATTATTATTATTATTATTATTATTATTATTTAGCACCGCGTTCGGGTTAAACGCACTTACGCTAATGTGTAATGGTAGGGTGATTGTGAGATGAAATGAAGGACCTACAGTTTAACGTGGAATCCGAACCACGGTGGAGGCCTGGCATTCCCCACATTCACAAGATGTCTTGTCACAGGTGAAGGAAGGGTTTGGAAATCAGATAAATCTGTGCCGGGACCGAGGTTTGAACCCCGGCCGCCAGCACAGAAGTCTGACACCTTACCCCTAGACCACCAGGTCACCTACCAACGCGTCTTACTAACCTTCTGGGATACACACATATTCACACTAATGGGGTAGGAAGGAGTAAGGTAGAATTTAAAGGAGGTGTATCTGCATTTTCGGGGACATAGGGTGGGAAACCTTTTAGGGATAACCACCTTAGTCCATCCAGCTTGGATACAAACCTGGGCCTCTCTTTCACCGTCCAAACAGACAAACTGTGACTGACAGCTTGGTTCACGTACCTACTGGTATGGTATGACACAGAAGTATTAACTCAATGGTTATAAAATGTCAGAGAAAATTTAAAGAAAATGCAATCGCGTTAGTGTAGAGGTAGGATGAAAACAACACAGTTATAAATATCATAGATGGGAAACTCCTTCTTGGGAACCTGACCGAGGCTCGAACCCAAACCTCTCCACCACTGACTATCTACTCAATGGGAAAACTGACACCGTAGATCACATGATCACCTATGGGTATGTGTAAAGCTGCGTACGGACAGTGCGAGCTGCGCTCTTCACACGGCTCGCGACGCACGCCTCGCTTTGTCCATACCTGCTATGCTCGCCCTGAGATACCTTTTAGCACGACCGGTTTACTGTCAAGCACACGCCTCGCTTTGTTTATAACTGCTATGCTCGCCCTGAGATACCTTTTAGCACGACCGGCTTACTGTCAAGCACACGCCTCGCTTTGTTTATACCTGCTATGCTCGCCCTGAGATACCTTTTAGCACGACCGGTTTACTGTCAAGCACACGCCTCGCTTTGTTTATACCTGCTATGCTCGCCCTGAGATACCTTTTAGCACGACCGGCTTACTGTCAAGCACACGCCTCGCTTTGTTTATACCTGCTATGCTCGCCCTGAGATACCTTTTAGCACGACCGGTTTACCGTCAAGCACACGCCTCGCTTTGTTCATACCTGATATGCTCGCCCTGAGGCGTGCGCTGCGCGGGTGTGTTGTGAGCCGTGTGTTTGTAGGTAAACCTCTCGTGCTAAAAAGGTGCCCCAGTGCGAGCGGAACGTTTGGTGTGGATGGCTGTGGGGTTTCCTCACTCCACTCTTCGTAAGCATCATGGACGACAACCAAGTTCTACGGCAAATAATTTATCTTTATGAGAGTAATCGATTGTAATGAGATGCGAATAGTTTTGAATATTATAATAAAAATAAGAGATAAGATGCATGGCGTGAAATTTCCGCTAAAGAAAATATATCTGTCAAAAAACTGAAAAAAAAAAGAGTCAGATCGCTCTTGGGATCTTACAGACGGGATAAATCATGTCATTTACTGACATGCGTTTTGCGTCATGGTTTCGTTGTTTGCATTGAGTATGCGACTATCAAAACTATCTTGTGACGCATGCCACAAGGCGTACGTCACGAGCCATGCGAAGCGCGCAGCCTCACATTGTCCGTACGCGGCCTAAGGAAACTCTATAAATTAGCTGGAGAACGAGTGTAAAACCACAGATTCAGTTAAGAATCAACAGTGGACCTGTTAGTGTTTGAACACCAGTCTCCTTATTCAGAGTCCTCTTCACTCTTGTTGCAACCGACCTTGACCTCGCTGAATGCAGCAACGTGGTTTTTAGGTTAGTATTTCTAGGTTTGTAATGCTAACCCAAACAAAATGCAGGACAAATAAAATATTTCGTAGACTTAAACTACAAGTATATATAGCAGAAAATCTACTATATTTATAAATAAAATCGAGTCATTGAGCAGTGTTTCACTTTTCATAAATCATTTAAAATATTTTGTAAGCTCTGTCCTCGAGTAAAAAGTGATTCTTTCTTATTGGCGGAGAGAAAAACGCTTTTTACAATATATTTATCTCATTCGAAATGAAATTTAATACTTCTGTTTTCTTTGACGACTTTGTGTTAAATATATTTACATTGCATTTTTTGTGTCGTTAATTAAAATGTTAAACAAGAACTCATAATTTGTAAAAAGTAAATATGGTTCTTCCCTTTGTTAAAAATATACAGCTTCTTTCTAGGAATGTTTTCAAATTAAAAACTTTTTGTAACTTTAAGAAGAAAACTCTTATAAAGTTTCATCTGAAGTGAAATTCAATATTTACGGTCGCCCAGGAATTCGGTGATGGTAAATATATATTTTTATTTTTGGATAGATATAGAGGTACACAAGAATTTTACTAAAATTAAAGAAACTCACCAGAGTGTAAGAAATAAAAACAAGGAAATAAAGAAGGTCCAAACATAAAATTGTTGTGGGGAAGAAAGAGTGTGTAGGGCATTAAGGAGTGGGGAGAGAGGGGGAGGAAAAAATAGAATTTTCTAGTGTGAGCATTGAGAACTGTACGAAAACCATTTTGGCCATGACACAAAAGCAAGCCCATTCAGTTCTTGTGGGCACGCCCCCCACCCACCCCCGATTTTTTCTCCCACTCTTTTCTCTTCCCTTACGCCTTCTAGTCCTATACGACCAATAGCTATCAGCTCCAAATGGCTGTCCCGAGAATTGAATAGGATTGGGGTTCCGGGGATGATTTTCCATTTCCCTTGGCGCATTTGTTGCAATCGATACGGACCTTTAGTATTTCGTATCTATACACTAGTAGTCTGTTGCCGACCTCCGTGTACCCTTACACCCCACATAACTAATACACACCCTGCTTTATTGTTACCAACCTTTCCCCTCTAGTAAATACCAGCCTAGGGCTTCACACACACACATGTAGAGAGAATATGTCCCACATAAACATGATAAGGGAGAAAAAAGTGGAGGCCCTTGTAGTGGCAATAGGTACACCCTGATTTTGATTGGAAGAACAGTAGAGAAAATTCAAACATATTTATTTGCGGCCAACATAAATAATATTTTACTTTATTATTTGTGTTATTCTATAGTTACTGATAATATCTACCAAAAGTGACAGCTGCAGATAATATTACTTGATGCATGAATATATTAAAAATTGTTTTAATAACTTTAGTAACTAGCTTATACTGTTCTTACTACTAAAATCATACATAATTAGGGCTCGACAACGAATCAGTTTATACAATTATAACGTTGAGGGAGTTTTATACACTTCAGTAAGAAGTATGACCTACATACTCCCTGTAGTATTGTTTAAATTTTTTAAATAATTTTTTAGATTTTGGGAGTAAGTTTAGTTCATTACTTTTAGAATAATCGTGGTAGCGATCAAGGATAGTGTTTAAATTAGGGAATCTGAACGAATATTTTTTAGTGCCGCATCTTACTACCCGTTTGGATTATACGCCTATATACTGATTACAACTCCGACACCTTAGCTCAGTTGGTAGCGTGTCTGTCTACTGAGCTAAGGTCCTGGCACAGATTTATCTGATTACCAAACCCTTCCTTCACCTCTGACAAGACATCTTGTGAATGTGGGGAATGCCAGGCCACCACCGTGGTTCGGATTCCACGTTAAACTGTAGGTCCTTCATTTCATCTCACAACCACCCTACCATTACACATTAACGTAAGTGCGTATAACCCGAACGGGTAGTAAGACGCGGTGCTAATAATAATAATAATAATACTGAGCTAAGGGTCACTGGTTCGATTCCTGGTATGGCTGAAAATGTTATCATTGTTAAAATATGGGTTTACCCTTTCATAATGAAGAATAAATGGTTTAGAAAGTGCACTTTAAATACTTTGAATAAATCAAATACTAATTACGATAGTGCGTTAAGTAATAAGATTGAATTTAAATAAATTATACACGTATTTGCGTGGAGAGATAGTGGTAAAACATTTAGGAAAAAGCACCATCAGTAATCTCGCCTGGGATCGAACTACGATCTTCCCATCATCGACAGGCTAGTCTATTGCGAAATTGACGTCTCATACCATGCGGCCACTGAAGTGGGCTGAGCGAAAATTAAAACCTTAATATTAGAAATAATATTTAATTATAAACTGAACCAATATTAATGAGATTTAAAATACATAATCCATAATATTATAATCAAGTTTTCATAAGAACCTTATCCGACAACTATAAAAGTTACTAGATCTAATTTCTCGCATACGTCATGTCCTGTTACCTATAGCAGTCACTTTTGATAGATATTATTAACACCCATAAAATAAAACTTAAAAAATAGTAAAATAATATCAATGTTGTCAGAATATATAATGAGGTCCTATCTATAAAAATTGGACTATATTATGTGGTGTTATTTTTAGTGCCACGTGACTTATTGCTGCCTGTTTGGGCTATTCGCAGCTTACACAAATGTAAGGACACAGAATTAAGAAGGTGAATTTTAAGGCCGTTCATCATCACTCACATCTAGTGGTAGAACTACGAGTAAAATCACTAAACATAAAACCATCCTCACGTTCTTTAGCAGGGATTTCAACCAAATTACTACCTGCTGGGCCAGTCAGTTTAGCCTGTTATTTCTGAACAATGACTGCCTATCATATTATATTAATACATAGTACTTTTATTTTGTGATATAATACTTACCTTGGTCAACTGTTTAGAATATTTTTGCGACTTAGTCTAAACATAGGCTTACCAGTACTTTAATAATAGTACTTGGTGCTAGCTTCAAACATTTCTATTTAGGACCCGCTTCAGTGGTCGCATAGCCAAAAGGCATTACTATCGCAATAGACTAGACTTCCAATGGTTCGAATCCAGTCTGGTTTTTCCTAAGTGGTTTTCCCACTCTCTCTCCACACCAATGTGGGCACATTTCCTCAAATTCACCTTCCTCATCTCTAACACTTTAGAATAATGAGGTAAGATGCGGTGCTTAAAAAAGGAACAAAATAAATAGTATGACACAATTGCACAAATTTTCTAATATTGTGTATTATAGGTCCGAAAAAGTTATCAAAAATAGGTTTTCAGTAAATTACCCTTAGGTAAGTTTTACTCATCAAAACAAACACATCACAATAAACAACGCAATAAAAACTCTTGATTTATAAACTTTAAACCAAATTATTCAACTATTTTTAAAAAGATTCAAATTTACAAAAATAAGTTATTTGTAAACTACCCTAAAATTATTTGTAATTTGTACAAATAAAAAACGTGTTCTTATTTATCATTAAAATTTTCACAGCTACGCATTTTGAACTCAATGTTTAAGGTAAAGTTCAAAAAATGTCATATTTCTATAATTTATAGTAAATAAACTACCAATAAATTATTCTATTTTAGAAAAATGAATATACATTATTCATTATTATGTAAAATAGTTCCCTGATATCAATTTTAAACTAGATTAGTATAAACATTTTCAAAAATCAAGCTTAGTAATCTACTATAAATTTTTTTTTAAAACTAATCTATCTAATTATTTATTAAATAAAAAACTTTAACAAATACCTATTCTGAACCAACTTGGTGGAGCATTTTTTTAAATATTCAATACAAAAAAATTCATTAATAAACTACATTAAAACGAATTTAACACAAAAATATAATTCATGAAAAACATGGTGTAATGTAGTAAGGAAACGAATTATCAATACAAGAGTTGAATTCAATATAAAAATATAATATACAACCAATGAATATTGAAACTTTGATGTTTAACAAATATAGTGTGACAATTTGAGTATGGAAGACTTATATATATATATATATATATATATATATATATATGACTAGATTGAAGATAAAATAAAAATGTTATGACATTATAAAAGTAAGACTATCTTACAAAAATACATATAACAAATAACATTTTAAAATAATAAATTAAAACAAATAGTTTAAGTCAATATAATAGTATTAAATATAAATTGATAATATTATGGTTGCTGATTTGTAAGATTGAAGAATAAATTGTAAATTGAAGTTATATTTTTTATTATTGAATTCTTATCTGATTTGAGTGCCCTTGTTCCTTTTTCTCAAGCTGGTATGAATCAGCTTAAAGTTGCTGCGACATGTTTCGGCGTAACAAATGACGCCATCATCAGGCTATAGAGTAAAAAATCAAAACAAATCATGGTCCAATCCAGTGTGAATTTTTAGACATGAAAATTAAACTGTTCAAAAGTTAATTAAGAACATGATATGAAGGATATAAACCAAAGAAAGAAATAGCATATTTACCGTTAACGCCTTATTGAATGATTCCGTCTGTCATGAAGAATGGAACTGATCTTAGGGAGTGTATTAAAATCGTGTGTATAAGAACTGGGTTCCTGATATGTTCTAGAAGAATTTCGTAAAGAGTCAAGGATAATGAAAAATGCTTGGTTGTAGTAACTTAGTGATGTAGCGTAAGAATAGATAGATAAATTTAGAACATGAATGAGATGAAAATGGAAAATTTTAAATTAGAGAAGGAGAATGACAAGTAAGGGAAATGGAGAAAGGGTACTAATCTTCTCGACACTGGCCCGAACAGGTCATTTACTACTATGGAAGGATGGGCCGGATTATATGGGATTTTATTTCATTTTAGTGTGTTGAGGTAGGTTCTTTAGAGTGTTGATAAGTGTTTGGTTTTCAATGTGGGTTTGTTCATTTAGGACATTTTTGTTATTAAGTATAGCGGTCTGAATGAATATATTTTCTGCGGTGTTCATGGTTGTACCTTTGTGAGATTTGTGTAGAAGCTTCATACATTTTTCCATAGGGGTTGGTTGATGGCCGGATGTTTTGAGATGTTCAGAAAATTTTGATTTATTTCTATCATGTTTAAAATCACTTAAATGTTCAAAAAAACCTAGTCGAAATTTGGCGTCCTGATTGACCTATGTACACGCTGTTACATTCACAAGTTAGTTGGTAGATACCACTGTGCTGATATTGGTTGATTTTGTTGAGATTGGAATTATTGATATGTTTTTTGATGTTGTTATTAGTACTGAAGGCAATATTAAGTTTATGTTTTTTGAAGATATTAGTAATGTTGTTAATTTCTTGGCCAGTGTAATTAAATTTAATCCATTTGTTTTGGCGGTTAGGGATGGTCTGAAGGTTCTTTAAAGTAGTTGTTTTGTTTAGTTGTGATTTTTGTTTCTGAAGGATCCTGTATATGAAGGAATGGGAATAACCATTGGATGTTGCTAATTGTTTGATAATGTTGAGTTCCATTTTGAAGTTGGTTTTTTTTGTTTAGGGGTATATGAAGTAGTCGATATATTAAACTATTGAAAGCAGCTCTTTTGTGAATAGATGGGTGAATCGAATCTTTAGGAATGATAACATCAGTATGGGTGGGTTTTCTATAGATTTTGTATTCAAAGTGATTAAGTTTGTTCTTTGTTATTGACAGATCTAGGTAGTTGATGCTGTTGTTGATTTCATTTTCTATTGTAAATTTTAGGTTAGGGTGGATATTATTCATACTGGAATTCAAATCTGGTAGGGATGATCTTGAAGGAAGTTCATAAATTACCAAAATATCGTCGACATATCGACAGTAAAATACTACATTGAAGAAAGTTTTGAGTTCATTTAGGATTTTTGATCATATTGCTGTAGAAAGATTTCGGACATAAGACATGAAATAGGTGAACCCATAACTAGACCATCATTTTGAGAGAAGTATTTATTGTTGAATTGAAAATAATTTTGATTAGAAACAGTTTTTATAACAGAGATGATTTGTTTGATGTATTCAGAAGAAGCGTTGTTAGTTCGAGAATGTTCTTGGTGATATTAATGGTTTCATTTACGGGAACATTGGTATACAAATTGGAGATGTCCAGAGATAAGAACTTAGATTGATTATTCAAGTTTATATTTTTTAATTTACTGACTAGGTCATAGGAGCTTTTAACATTATAAGTATATGGCAGTTGTAGGTTATGTTGGAGTGTTTTTGCAAGAAATTTGGTTGTTTTATAAGCAGGCGCATTTTGATAGTTGACTAAGGGTCGTATGGGGATATTGGGTTTGTGAATTTTAGGAAGAGAAGTGAAGTTAGGTGCTTTAGGATTCATGTAGATGAATTTGAAACTGTCCTTTGAAGAAAAAATTAGCGGGGCGTTTTTTAGAGTGGATTTGATGTCTTTTTGGTATTTGGTGGTGGGATCACTTTTCAATTCATTGATGATGTTGTTATTTATGAAGTCCATGGTTTTTGATATGTAATCATTATGATGTATAAGAACTATGGTATTGCCTTTGTCTGCTTTAACGTTAATTATGTTGTTACTTTTGAATTTGTTTTTGAGATGTTTGAGGATAAGAAGCTCTTTGGGGTATGTTTTGTTTTGAATATTATTTTGATGATTTTTTGGATTTTGTTAGCGATTATGTTCCTAGTTTGGTTTTTATCATCCTGATCGATATGTTTTATGGCTTCCTCACAGTCAATTATATATGAGTGGATTTTATTTGTGATGGAGTAATTGGGACAGTTGAATTTGTAACCCTTTAGGAGTAGTTGCTCCTCTTCCTGAGAATGTTTGAAATTAGTTAGATTTAATATTCTGGGGTAAAATGTATGAGTTATTGGGGGGGTTGATGTTTGGACAGGTTTTTGTTGTTTGATCAAATTGTTCATTTTATTTTGGAGGTTAGTGTTTTTTCTGACTAAAATTGTCTTGATTTTGTCATGTATATGATCTAGTATGTTGTGCCATATAGTAGGGTGAATGGAATTGCTAAGTTCTAAATGTAATTGATAGGCTTGCAAGTTAAGAAAATTTTGTTTTTTGTGCAAATATGCTATTTCATATTTAATTCAAAATGGAACTCAACATTATCAAACAATTAGCAACATCCAATGGTTATTCCCATTCCTTCATATACAGGATCCTTCAGAAACAAAAATCACAACTAAACAAAACAACTACTTTAAAGAACCTTCAGACCATCCCTAACCGCCAAAACAAATGGATTAAATTTAATTACACTGGCCAAGAAATTAACAACATTACTAATATCTTCAAAAAACATAAACTTAATATTGCCTTCAGTACTAATAACAACATCAAAAAACATATCAATAATTCCAATCTCAACAAAATCAACCAATATCAGCACAGTGGTATCTACCAACTAACTTGTGAATGTAACAGCGTTGTACATAGGTCAATCAGGACGCCAAATTTCGACTAGGTTTTTTGAACATTTAAGTGATTTTAAACATGATAGAAATAAATCAAAATTTTCTGAACATCTCAAAACATCCGGCCATCAACCAACCCCTATGGAAAAATGTATGAAGCTTCTACACAAATCTCACAAAGGTACAACCATGAACACCGCAGAAAATATATTCATTCAGACCGCTATACTTAATAACAAAAATGTCCTAAATGAACAAACCCACTTTGAAAACCAAACACTTATCAACACTCTAAAGAACCTACCTCAACACACTAAAATGAAATAAAATCCCATATAATCCGGCCCATCCTTCCATAGTAGTAAATGACCTGTTCGGGCCAGTGTCGAGAAGATTAGTACCCTTTCTCCATTTCCCTTACTTGTCATTCTCCTTCTCTAATTTAAAATTTTCCATTTTCATCTCATTCATGTTCTAAATTTATCTATCTATTCTTACGCTACAACATCACTAAGTTACTACAACCAAGCATTTTTCATTATCCTTGACTCTTTACGAAATTCTTCTAGAACATATCAGGAACCCAGTCCTTATACACACGATTTTAATACACTCCCTAAGATCAGTTCCATTCTTCATGACAGACGGAATCATTCAATAAGGCGTTAACGGTAAATATGCTATTTCTTTCTTTGGTTTATATCCTTCATATCATGTTCTTAATTAACTTTTGAACAGTTTAATTTTCATGTCTAAAAATTCACACTGGATTGGACCATGATTTGTTTTGATTTTTTACTCTATTGCCTGATGATGGCGTCATTTGTTACGCCGAAACATGTCGCAGCAACTTTAAGCTGATTCATACCAGCTTGAGAAAAAGGAACAAGGGCACTCAAATCAGATAAGAATTCAATAATAAAAAATATAACTTCAATTTACAATTTATTCTTCAATCTTACAAATCAGCAACCATAATATTATCAATTTATATTTAATACTATTATATTGACTTAAACTATTTGTTTTAATTTATTATTTTAAAATGTTATTTGTTATATGCATTTTATGTAAGATAGTCTTACTTTTATAATGTCATAACATTTTTATTTTATCTTCAATCTAGTCATATGTATATATATATATATATATATATATATATATATATATAAGTCTTCCATACTCAAATTGTCACACTATATTTGTTAAACATCAAAGTTTCAATATTCATTGGTTGTATATTATATTTTTATATTGAATTCAACTCTTGTATTGACAAAAATATAAGCATAAAGTTTTATTTGTCATGTAATATAATAATAATAATATTATTATTATTATTAGCACCGCGTCTTACTAACCGTTCGGGTTATACTCACGCTAATGTGTGATTGTGAGATGAAATGAGGGACCTACAGTTTAACGTGGAATCCGAACCAGGGCATTCCCTACATTCACAAGATGTCTTGTCAGAGGTGAAGGAAGGGTTTGGTAATCAGATAAATCTGTGCCGGGACCGAGGATTGAACCCCGGCTGCCAGCACAGAAGTCTGACACCTTACCCCTAGACCGCCAGGTCACCATGTAATATAATAATTATAATAATAATATTACTTATCACCGCGTCTTACTACCCTTCGGGTGATACGCTTATACTATGGACGATTTTTTAAAGCCATTTTCAAATAAATTCTTACTTTAGAAAACCACTAATCAGTATACAAATTTTTACTTAAATACCAGTATGCAGCTTTATTTGGAAGATCAACCGCTCCCTGGATATCGATTTTAAACAAAATTGCTAAAGCCCTTTAAAAAAATCAATTTTTATTTCAATCAGTCATTCATCTGCAAACCACCTTGAAACAAATGTTTTCACCAAAATCCAGTATATAGTACTATTTTTCATGACAAACACTCCCAGTATGTCCATTTGTAACCAAATACCTAGAGTCATCCATACAAAATTCTATTTTTTTTTAATATCTGTCATTTATAAAATTCCCCTAACCGAAGATTTACTCAAAAACAACTATACAGAGCAATTTTCTATGACAAATACTCCAGTGATGCACAGTTGGAATCAAAGCGTAAGGGGTTTTTATTAAATAATTTAAGTTTTTGAAAAATCAGTCGCCAGTAAACTACCATAAATACACTTTATACAAAACCATCAGTGACATTCTGGAATGTTTTGAATTATACAAAATTGCTTGCCAATCAAATTTTTTTTAAAAAAGGTCCCTAGGTATAGCCATATAAAATCTAAATATAAGTTTGAACAAAATCCTTCAAAGCGTTTCGGATCTGTGGCCAGGAACAAACAAAGATACAGACATGGGAAGGAGAGAATAGTAAATCCGCTTTTTACTTTCTTGCTATCTTACAGGTAGAAATATTGCTATCGTCAAAAAAATCGAACTCAAGATTTTGATTAATTTCCACGTTTCATGGCGACCCTGAATCCGAAAAGGTGGTATTTGAATTTCTGTCTGTTTGTTTGTGTGTACCTCGGAGTAGAGCCTAAACTATTCTACCAATTGGGCTAAAACTTGGTATCTGGGATTCCCATAGGGTTGCCCCTAGGGGTTTTTGAGATTGGATATCAAATCCTAAAATTAAGGGTACCTTCCTGTAGGGAAAAAAGAGAAAAATGGATTTTCTCAAAATCGGCTTTAACGATTTTGATTAAATTTCCTTTCTTAGCATTGATCAATATTATAAACAAAATGGCTACTCTAAGTTTTTTCCGCAAAATTACTTAACGGATTCAGGTTTGGTGAGTTAATTCTCGTTTTTTATCATATTTCCGAAACTATTTGATATATAAAATTACTTATCGTTGCAAATATGAAGATCTATTTATAATACAAATCTTTTATTTGAAACATATATTTATAAAACCGATAATTTTCAAGCTAATTGTAAATATATTTAAGTGGTTTTTGCAATGCCGTCTGTCTGTCTAACCCTAAAATTAAGAGTATTTTAATAAAGGGCGTAAAGAGAAAAGATTGATTTTCTCTAAATCGGCTCTAACGATTTTGATTAAAATTCGTATCTAGTCGTTGATTAAGATTATAAATAAAATGAATATTTTCACTTTTACATGCAAATTAATTTTAGGGTACTTAACATATAAGTGAAAATTTCCGTATCTCCGCCAACTATTTGAGATAATAAATAACTTATTACAAAACTATGGTACTATTAAAAATAAAATAACTTTTATTTAAAATATATTTTTATAAAACCATTAGTTTCCGAGATATTATGAGCTTTAGTTGTAAATATATACGACTTAAATTTTAACACAATAATTTTCTAATGCAATAGAGTAAGTAACTAAGTAAATCTATCAAAAAGTTTATGTTCTTTTTCCTTTAACCTATCAGGGAAAATGTGTGTACAGCAATTATCTATCTCTATCATTTTAGACTCAATAGTCAATATTTACTTTTTTTATTGGTCTAAATTTATAAATTAAGGATTTAAGAGCAATGCGTTAACCATAGAATGTGCAACTCCTAATAAAATGTCAAAATTTTAATACGAAGTGTTGACCCTTGTGAACCCAATATCGATATTTTAAATTGGTCCAATTATACAAATGAGGACATTATTTCTTCAAGAATAATTTATAGTAATTAAAACCAGGAGTAGAAAAATGTTTTACGAAAGTATAGCGAAATTTATGTTTGGGTTTTTGTGAATGTATATTATTTCTTTTCACATACATTACGAGTTTTGATTATTTCTAGTTTTAAACAATGAAGCGAGAAAGTCTGTGTGGATTTCCGTACCATTTATTATTTGTAGAAATTAAAATCAATTGTCATTTATTATTAGAAACTGTTCCCTGATATAAATTTTTAGCTAAATTTTCAAAGTCATTTTTTAAAAATTCCAAGTTTTCTGAGATTTATAATAAGTTTTAACTAATTTAAAAATGATTTACTTTAGGAAAAAACACACATTAATATTTTGGCATCTACAGTAAAATATACCAGAAATATAATTTTTGAACAAAATCGCTGTAAATACTTCATAAGCTCAATTTTTTATTTCAAAATAAGTATTAAGTTAACAAATATATTTTGTTACTTAAGTCAAATATATGAAATTACGTATGTTGTAAAAAATTTACCAGATAGACATTTTAAGCCAAATAGTTTAAGGTGCGGCAGATGGGAGTGCGAGTAATTTTACAGTTTTTATAGCATTACATTTTTTGCCCAAAATAAATCAAATATTTCTCCAGTAGCAACATAGACTTTAGTTTTCTGCACAGGCTAATATCAACAGATCTTGAATATCTGTCAAGGGTGTCCTGGAATTTTGTCAAAACCTTTTCTCATTATTTAAAATGTTTTGACAACATTCCAGAACACCCTCAACGGATATTCAAGATCTGATGATATTAGCATGTGCAGAAAACTAAACTCTACTTTGCTACTTGAGAAATGTTTGATTTAATTTTGCCAAAAAGTTTATATTCTATAAAAACTGGGAAATACTTGCGTCCCTTCTGCCGCACCTTAAGCTATTTGAAATATATTTAGAATATTGTTTAGTAAAATCAAACGCCATTTTAAAAATAAATTGAGTTTTCAAAATTTACTTAAATGTAAACAACCCTTGAACAATTTTTCAGCCAAAAACCAAATAACTTAAATTGTGGTTTTTGGGAAATCAAAAACATTTTAGATAACAATTTTAAGCAAAATAATGAAGCCATAATACAACTCGTCAGTAAACTACTCTCAAGGACTAGGCTCAAAATCAAAATAAATGGTACAATATAATAGCACAATATTTCTCATATTGTGTATAAGCCTTATTAGGTATAGGTGGTGGATAGTCAGTAATGGACTTTCGATTTCCTAGTGGATAATGGCGTGTCGTGGAATGATGTCAGGGTAAGCAGACTTAGTTTAAAATGTACCTTCGATTTGTTATCACAACTCAGTATAACATTCAAGACTATCAACGAACATACATTCCCATGTGAAAATTGTCAAATTGGGATTGAGAGTGTGAGGACATATCACATTCTACAGTTTTAACAAGCTCTGCTTACCCTGTCAACATTCCACATCACGCCACTAATAATGCCATATGGTCAGAATAAGTACATTAAGTAATATTTTAATGTGAGAAATCTCTATGGAATGAGTCCGTAATCAAGCTTCAGCTGTTGATAAAGATAGTGCCAACATTTGCCTATGCAGGGTGTCATATAGTCAGCACAACGAAACCTTCTACGGTTAATCTCATTTTTTTAAACCGGAAATGCTAATTATTTATTCAAGTGGCTCCTAATTTGTTTTCAAGAAGCTGTGTTTGACCCCATTCAAGACCCGATGCTTCACATAAAAATTATGTAAGTGCTGGAAATCGATTCCAGGTCCTCTGAATCTATATGCAGTAATTCTAACTACAGAAGAATTCTAGAAATGTCACTAAAATAAATACTAATTATTCAAGGAGACTATTACACAATATAAGGAAATGCATAATTCTGTTTCCTGGCAACATATGCCTTTCAATATGATTTTCTACGTATGATAGAAGAGACACGATAATAATTACTGAGATTCTGCAAGGTACACACATGATTTATATTAAAGACTCACTTTGCTCGTTGGGGGCTACTCCCTGAACCCCCAGTGGGTTTTCTTTGCAAAAGGATGCTAAATAATATAATTGCAGAGCAATTTTTTGATAGGTCTTACCGTTTAGCCACAAGAGACCTCCAAAGACAGGTCCGCACAAACTTTAAAGTTGCTCCGCCATTTTGAATTTTTTTTACGGGTTTAAAATATTTTTTTTAACTTTTTGGAATTTTTCAGTCAGTTTACAGGCTAGAAGCTATAAGTTTGCCAAATTTAAAATTTCTAGCTCATCTGGAAGTGGGCAGACATTAATCTCAATGAGTGAGTCAGCCATGTGGTTTTATAATAGTATAAAATTTAACACACATTATTCTCTTAAATTATACATGCTTAATATGATAGAGATAGTCACAATAAGTATTTTTTTTATAATAAATCATAATCTTGTATTATTTACATTAACACTACTTATTTATTATTTTCATAAAATGTAAATTATTACCTTCTTAACAATTTTTGTTTAACTAGTTAGGTAAGATCTTTCATAAAAGGTTGAATTAATTGTGAATTGACCGCAAGAGAAAATTAACTGGCAAATGCTAAAACACTGAACTATACTTAATTTATCTACGAAACTCTTAATAGGTAGTAAATACTTATAGTAAAGCGATTATTTAAATATTTTCTAATGGCAATTCTAGGTATATGACTCAAGTATAGGGTATATATTACAGAAAATTTGTCTCTGCTTTAACTCATCAGTTTAATAAATAACGGCAGATTTTCCAAATATACCTAAAGGAACACAGCAAAGCATTATAGAGTTAAAACAAAGGTATATGATTTCTATCCATGTTTATTAAGTTAGTATTAAATAAATGTAGTGGTTTCTTAAATGTAATGTTTTTTATACAGGGCAGGAAGTGTCCATTTGGCCATTAAACAAGAGTGGTGATGGCAACGGCAACAAAAGCCTTACCAAATCCAATAAGAACATCTTTTTATCTTCAAAATTTGGAGAAAAAAAATCAAATTAAATCTGATTTGGGTAAAATAAATTCTTATGATCAATAGTTTGAAAAGGGGGTGGGTAAAATTTAATTAGCTACGATACAATTTATTTTTTAATTAAATTAAACAAAAACACAAAAACTCTCCCTAAATATTCCAAGAACAAGAGAATTCGCAGAAAAAAGTTTTTCAAGTATGAGTATAAGGAACTAATACCTAAAGAAGAATATTTGGACCAGTGGTTCGAGAAAAACGAAATAGAAATGAATGCTACCCTGGTCATTTTTCCAAATTATATGTTACCCCCAAGAAAGCCCACGAAATATAAATATATATGCTTTATAGAAATTTTGATTTTGAAGAAATTTGGTCAATAGTGATTCATTCAGAATTAGTCCTCAACAAAATTCTAGAAGAAGAAAGAGAGAGTGAAATTATATTGGATCCTTAAAAATATTTGTATGGCAGAATTGAAAGTGATGATATCCAACATTTTGATGATTGTATTATTAAAGAAGAAATTATCGAGTGTTAGATGGACGGACGGGACACAAGTTGTGTGGAAGTTGGGCCAGTGTTTTAATGGTTAGAAGAGATCCAGAACTTCCATTGAATGAAAATTTATATGGTCGTTTCGTCAGGTGGTTCATTCCTTTCTTAGTTTCTTAAATTTCGTAAATAATTAATCAATTTGGCATTAGATTCAAAATAATTTTTTAATCCAATGTTTATAAACTAAATTTTATAATTAAAAAACAACAAAATTTAGTTTTTTTTAGCTAACTTCCAAGTTACATTAAACATACCATGTTTATTTTAAATTTTTATGTAAAATAATTTATCAATTTAAAAATAAAAATAAAATTATTAATAATGTTGAAATACGCCATTATACCCAATTATGAAATTGTTGTGTAATTATTAGACATTTTTAAGGCCAATATTTGTATTTGAGAATTTTGCCATTTTACTCTTCTGTAAGCTTAATCACTTTGATAATTTGTTAACTTAATTTAGTTAGGAATTTGTGATATAATTGTTATTTTTAATCATTCATTAATCTTATCTTCTCACACACTTGTGATCTTAACCTCTTTACTAGTCTGTGATTGTATTACTTCTACCAATTTTGGAATTTCTCTCTTTATACATATGTGATCTTAATTCACATGTGATTGTAATAATTATACTAAATAGTAAACTTAATTAATTTATTCATGTGTGATATTATTTACTTTACTTAGGTATTTGTGAGAATAATCATTTTACTTGTGAGTTTAATAATTTTAGTTATTTGTGAGCTTATAATAATATTTAGCACCGCGTCTTACTACCCGTTCGGGTTATACGCTTTAAGTACTATTACTTTAATGGATTTAGGAATTGGGAAGGTTGAATTAGAGCAAGTGAACCCGCATTTGCGTGGAGGGAGAGTGGAAAACCATTTAGGAAAAACCACCCCCAGTTCATCCGACCGAGATTCGAACCTCGATCTCCCCGTCCTCGGCAGTCGAGCTCAACATGACAAGCGCGTTAGCCAACTACGCCACCGAGGCGGGTTGTGATCTTATAAACTTGATTAATTTGATATCTGTATCGCCAAATCAAATGGAAAATTTTGTAATCATTATTATTTGTGATGATAAATATTCAATCTACACACAAAAAAAAGCTCTATTAATCTTTGCAAACAAAGTGTTGATTTTGTTTGAACTTTAGAAAAACTATTTTTTAAATATGAATTTTAATGCATAATATTTCTTCTCGCGGGAGAGTAAGAAATCTATTGAAAAATTGGAAAATATTTTACTTGCTATAAGTTTTGGTAAATTGTTTGATTTACTTTAAATATACTTTACAATAGAGTATATTAAATTAAAAAAACTATGAACATATCAAATTTATGGGTCTTTTTTCAGAAAATAAATGAAATTATTTTAAAATGAATCATTTAAACAGTGACTAATTTGAATGTGACCAATCACTAAACATGTTTAGAAATTTAATAATTCCAGCACTAATGTGATTGATAACGTGTAAAATATTTGTAAAGAAGAGAAAGGATAAAGCACGGTTCCTTCTCAGATGTATATAGTCAGTTTATCAAATTTAATAAGTTTTCTGCAATATTTTATATAACATATACAGGAATACTTTGCTACCTCAACTTTAAAAGAGTTAATTCCTCAATTTAAATATCTTAAACCCCAGTCCCGTATTTAGGAATATCTTAAATGAAGTATGACGACAGTCTTACAGATTTATCCATTAACTTTTAGGATTATATTTATCCTTTAAATTGCAATTGAAATACTCCTATGTGACAATCGAACTCACTCACAATTGATTGCCATGTTGGTAAAGAAATATACCGGTTTGGGAGGGTTGGACGTAACGTTCTAGTTTTTCTCATTAACAATTAACTTAAGAGCGTTTCGCACCAAACGAATAACGCGTAATTTAATTAGTTAACACAATTTAACCTAGGCGCCGCATCACTAGGTGGTAACCTTGATGTTTTCATTAAAAGTAATAATTAAAATGAAACTGTTTTAACAAAAGTTAAATAATTGGTACTCTGCACCGCACCGACTTTCTCTTTTATCCCAAAATAAGAGACATTTACTAAAAACGCGTATAATTTGTGAAACAAATTAATATACTTTTTTCCCATACTCCTTACCAAAGAGTATTAATTAAATGGTATACATAA
This sequence comes from Timema cristinae, assembly GCA_039000515.1. Classification (NCBI taxonomy): domain Eukaryota; kingdom Metazoa; phylum Arthropoda; class Insecta; order Phasmatodea; family Timematidae; genus Timema; species Timema cristinae. The sequence goes on from JBCFYV010011172.1 coordinate 126,221,378, forward strand.
TTAAATAAATAAATAAATAAATCTTTCCTCCATAGAGCATAGGCATAAATTTCATATTACAAAGTACTTCATAAATAAATGGTACGACACAATAATACAAACGTTATCATATTGTGTATTAGAGCTTCCAAAATCTTTGTCAGAAATAGGATTTAGTTAGCCTTTAGTAAGTTTTACTCTTAAAAACAAACACATCCTTTGGTTAGTCAGAATAATAATTTTTACATAAATACTAAACTAAGTTGTTCAAATATATTTAACAAAATTCAAATTTTCAAAAGTACAATATTCATAAACTACCCTAAAATAATTTGTTATTTCTAAAAATAAAAAGTATTCTTATATATTTGAAAAACTCTTCACAGATCGGTATTTTGAAATCAATCTCCAAGGTCAATTCCCAAAACATTCAAATTTTATATAATTTATAGTAGAAAAACTACACTTAAATTAATTATTTTAGATAAGGATATATTATTATAGATTTTTAAAATATTCTTCCGATACCATTTTTGAATCAAATCAATTTTTTTAAATATTCAAATTAATAAAACAGTCATTAATAAACCAAATTTCCCGCCCGAAACCAGTACACGACTTTAATTGACATTATCATGTCAAACACTGCAGGAATATACATTTTAATCAAAATAGTTACAGCCATTTTCAAAATAATTTGAATTTTAAAAAATCCCTTCTCAGGAAAAGACCCTTTATTGAAATTTTATTCAAACCCAAGTATACTGGGCTGTCAAACACTCGCAAGATACCCATTTAGAAGTAAAGCTTTGTGGCAATTTTGAATTTATCTACCATTTTTGAAAAATCACCTATCGTCAACTACCTGTAAATGAGTTTTTACTTCAAAAACAAGTAAATGGTGTTATTTTTCATATTAATTATTATTATAATCAAAATACCCATTGGAACCAAATCATCAGCACAGTATAAACATCATTTACTTATAGTAGTAGGTTGTGGATATAATAATAGTAATAATAATGTGTTTGTTCTCTTTTATTCGTTTCTATCTCTCTTTCCTGTACATTCTTCCATAAAATATATCAAAATCTACCTCAAAAAGTGAATGGAAGTTTTCCTTTAAAATATCTACAAAATAAATGTCATTTTTTTATCTACTTTATTCTACTTCTAAAGGCTAAACTGATTGTTTAAAAAAAATCACTGTGAAATACTTTTTACCTCTATTTAGTTAGCGTATTTAAATAACTTTTTATTTCAAAATGGTTTTTTGACATTTTATGTAGTTAAAATTGTTCATAAGTTCGATAACCAAATGAATGAAAGGTCACACAGGCCCATTAAGTCTAAAAAAATTTCACTTTGTTATTTTAAATAATGAATTTTAGATTATGTTCAATGCCTTTCACTGTATATATTTTAAAAACGCAATTCGTTAAATAATTTGTATTTTAACCTATTTTAATTTTTTTCTGTTTCTTTCTTCTTTGACTAAATTTATTTTTATAAAGAGTTTATTGCAAATTTTTAGGGTATTGCATGAGTGAAGAGGGATTATAGAAGGGAAACATTTTTTTCTTTAGTTATTTTGGGAAAAACGGTAGGAAAGAGACCTTATACCAGGTCGTTTATGTGTGCACCCAAATGGTCACGCCGAAACCTTGAAGCTGTTGTTTAGGTTCTTTGGTCATAATATTTCTTAAATTGACGGTTTTTAGTTCAAGATGAAATTAAGAAAGTGCTACATATTTATTTTACTATTCTCTTCTGTCCCCACTAAGCCTGGACCACACCGGTCCAAGGGTTCTAATTTGTGTTTTCCAAATGGAGGAAGGATTGGAGTCCCATCTGCGAGGATTTTGTCACACCCCCTTCCTCAAGAGTAAATTTCATAAATTTAACCTTGTGATAGGGAATTTTAGAGCATCTGAACATAATTCTGAGCTAATTATATGAGCTCAAAAAAGCCAATTTTCGCAAAAAAATAAAAGTTTCCAAAAAACTAAAAAAAGTCATAGTTGAACCCAGTGAAAATAAACATTACATTGTTGACAAATTTATTGAACAGAATAAAATTAAAAGAAATATGTTGAAGAGGGAGGGAAAGGAAATCTACATTCGATCATTTTTATCAGTGTTATCTCTGATATTGATGGTTCAAAGTTGTTAATAGCAACGTGCCGCCAAATTCCAAATACACAATTTTATTTTTCCCTAAAAATTAGCAAATAATTAAATATTACATAGTGATAAGTTGGACCTAAGCTCCCATATCACCTATTTATAGGCATCCATGCACGGGGCTAAATTACTTGTTGCTGGTAATAGTTTCTTCTACTAACAATACCTACTAGCTGTAATTATTACAGTATTTTCTCGGTGGTTGTGTTAAAATGTCATCCGTGGGTGTAAGGGGTGATGTTTCGAGACGCTTATATTCGATTTATATTTACACTAGTGCTATTTCATGGGAGTCACACTGGGATAGTTGAGCGCTTGTTGCTAGTGACGAGTCGATCACGTGAATATGGGACTTCGACGAGCGCTAGTAAAATACTCGCCAGCAAGTACAACTAACAGCTAGTTGAGGGTTCATATGATGCTAATTCATTGGTTTTCTAGCCACTAGTAGCTAGCCCTGTATGACCGAGGCTTTACCGTAACACTACCTACAAGGACAAAGATTCAACTTCAGCGAGCATCTATTTGAAAGTAACTTAGTAATTCCAACCATTAGAATCAAGAGCGCAATTTTCATGAGTTTATAATCTTAGAATCTTTCATTAATTTTCCAACTTCGCTAAAAATGATAAGAAAAATTAATTCCTTATAAGAAAAAAAAAATCCCATTATGTTCCAGTATACCATCTTAGAAAAAAAAATGCAAATTCACCGCTAAAGTCGACACTAAAAAAAACACAAGTATTTGATAAATGTAGGACTAATGCAAATTATTTCGAGTTATTCATTTATTGCTAGCCTTTTCCTTTCCATTTCGTTCTTCCCCGGGTTTCTCAAGTTAAAGTGATTAAAACATAAGATTTCTTTATGCGTCGCACACAATGCGAAATAATAATAACAATAAAAAAGAGAGCATGTAGTTGGAACAAGTTGAATATTATTCAAGATTAAATTTAATAAATCAAATTCATGTAAATTTTTCTCCAGTCGTAAATCTAGAGGGGTAGACTGGTTTGTTTGGAAGGGGTTTATAGTAGGAGGGGAAGGGGGAGTGACTAGGAGTATATATATTATCTCCGACGATCTCAGAAACTGTTGAGCAAAGTGCGGTTACAGCGCTGCCTCTCGGCGGATGAAAGAAACACAAGGTTGCGTGTAGAGAAGGGGAAAGGGAGGGTGGGGTATGAAGGCACTTCCGGTTTTGGTGGTTCCACGCAGGCGCGCTGGGTGTGTGTAGTGCGTAGTGGAAGGTGTGTGTGTGTGTGTGTGTGTGTGTGTTGTGTGTGTGTGTGTGTGTGCGGAAGAGTTAGGTATAAAATCGAGATACTGTATAGAGTACCCCCCTGTCTCCCTCCCCCCAAACCAACCCCCAGTCATCACCAACGTCCCTACACAAAGCTGCATTTACATTTTGTTCATTTCCTCTAGCATTGTTCAGAAAGTGTGACAAGATTACATTGTTGTCTCATGACACTGTCAGGTCTGGTATTCCTCCCCCTCTTACATCCCTCTATTCCCCTCTCCTTCTAACCGACGTGTAGGTTGTTTCCAGGTCATTTACTGTATGAACCCACGGACAAGAGAGAAACCAGAAAAGAAAGTTTCATTTGCATCACATATGCATAAGAATGGATATAAAAGGATAAAGGAATTCGAGAGATAATGTTCCTCCGCCGTTAATCTCATTATTGTATTTTCTTTCCTTTCTAATAGGGATAGGGTTGAGGAGAGCATGCTAATTCCACGCAGTAAAATAAATTACTCTTTGTTAAGCTGGGACCTATTTAAATGTAGCCATAATTAACAATAATTGCGACCGGTAAGGATAGTTCCATGGATAGTGTACCGGATCCTTAATTGCGAGGCCGTGGTTTATCATCTACAGACCATCATAGTTTTTTTTTTTGTTGCTGTTCACTAAGTTAATCCTGTTATAGCTTCATTTAGTACATTTTATAATCCTTGGACCCTGAGAAATAAACTGCTATTAATTTTGTTCATTGTTTGAATGTGAAGTGTAAAAACTAGTATATAAATGAATATATTATATAAAAGCACAAATTATTAATATAGAAATTTATTATTTTCATGGATGCAACCATAACCGGATACATATTTCAATTAACTTAAATATAGTTGAAAAATTACACTTCGATACGAGTTAGAATCTCGTGTTCAGGTGTCACTTTTTAACTATATTTAAATTAATTCAAATACAAATTATTATATTATATAGATGATTTCTCAACCATCTCATAATTTTTATTTCAACAGCTGAGGATTCAGCTGAAGTTTTGAAACAATTTGACTAAATTTGGTTTATATCAGAAGTGAAACTATCATTTTTTTAATAACGTTCTATAATAACGTCAATTCCTATTATTGACAACGTTGTCAAAATTAATTATTACCTTTCTGAGGTATAATTTTTGTTTCGGGACTAAATTAAAATTAAAATACTTAACTAAATATTGACTCGTATTTTAAAATATAATTTTAAATATGGAAATAATTAATGTCAAACTTTAGCATAGGTTCTTATTTAATAGAATGACGTTTTCACCAAAATTATATTAATTATATTTTTGTTTTGACAGTTGGTTTTAATGCTATTATTTACATGTTACTAAATGAACAATTTAACATCGTCTGTAAGTACGTTGGGAAAAGAGAGTTTTATAACCCTGGCTGTTGTCAGGCAAAGATTTCAAGCCTTGTGTATGGAGGGTTGCACACATAAATCTATAAAGTGTCAACTATCTGAAGTTTCAATTTTACGAAATTTAGCTAACACAGCTGCTTATCTATACAAAGTTCGACAGTAATTTCCTTAAAGGAAACAGACAGTATCTGACAATTGCAAAAGTTTTCTAAAACTACTTTCATTCATTTATTCATATTCCAAATCATATGATATGCCGATATCACTTTAATAACAAGTTTAAATACTGATAAAATAAATTAAAATTAGGTTTTATGAATATTAACTGAAATAGATATGTTTTTATTTTCTATACATTCTTCTTGCAATGTTCTTACTGTATCTTATATTTCAGTAGATTTGGGCTAAATACAGCGCTAGCTTCAATTGGGTTAGGATAAGTGACCCTAGACTGGATGAGGGCCTTTAAGATTGGATGAAAGGGAACGCTAGGAAAAGTCGGTGTTTTTACAGTTTTTATGTCAATTTTTTGTTTTTGTTAAAATAAGAAAAATAATGCTCCAGTACAAACATAGAGTTTAATTTTCTTCACATGGTATCTACAATTCCTGAATATCTGTCATGAGGAAAGCAGCATCAGATGAGAAACTTAGTTAATGAAGAGAAATATCTGTCATTAAATTCCAGGACACCGTTGACAGATATTCAAAAACGTTTGAGGTCAGCGTGTGACATTCATACATTCATGAATATCACTGAAGCTATGTTTCAGTGTAAGCTGAATTGGCGAGGTGAGGTATTTATGTTTTTACGATTAGTAAATTTAAGCCCTAAGCCATTTAAGCTACATTATCTATGATTACTTCGCTATATAGTCCACCTAAAACATTAGTTTCCATTTTCTACTGGCATGAGCTAAAACGCCTCTAAATTGTTAGACAATAGTCGGAAGCTTACTTTTGAAACATTTAACTTTGTAAAATTATCCTCTATCCCTTACTTGTGTAGATTACAAAGCTAAAAACAGTCAATATTCATCAAGGAAAAGCTTTTAAATTTAGCTTAGATTTTTTTTACATAAACACAAGAATGATACGATAAAAGGTACGGATTTACGTTTAAAGTAATCGTATATATTTACAAATGATGTATTCTGAGCATTCTAAGACTTATACATAGGAAATTTTTTATCACAATTTAATCAAAAACATTAATTTAGAATTTATTGGAAATTTCTACTTTAGTTTAAAATATTTAGGCAGCCAGAATAAAACTAGCTCACTTGGATGTCTGACGATGTCCCGTCGGCCCAGTCCACCTCTGAGTGAGGTCTGAAACGAATGGTATTTTAACCAAATACCGGGCTATTAGCATCTGGGACCCTCCACCACACTTTAACATCCCGTGAAGACAAAGCCTATCCTATCGTTACGGTCTATCATAGGTTTGTCATCGTAATAGATATTAACTTTTTCAAAAAGTTTATGTTTAAAGTAATATAAGAACCATTTCTTAGTGGTTCTTCGGTATAAAGGAATCTGTATCTGACACATCCTTAGGAGGAACTGTCTTTTGCAAGACGTCATAGAAAAAAAATGTTGAGGGAAAGAGGAGCTTAGAAAGAAGGAGAGTTCAAACATTGAATGACTTGAAGGAAAGAACACCTCAAGGAGGAGGCAGAGGACAGGGGTGCATTGGCGGTCTAGGTTCACTGGTAGAGGACTGGACCTCTCGTAAGACAACAAAAAAATAATACTAGGTGACCTAGTCGTATAGGGGTAAGGTGTCAGACTTCTGTGCTAAGGGCCCGGGGTTCAATCCTCGGTCCCAGCACAAATTTATCTCATTGACAAACCCTTCCTTCACCTCTGACAAGACGTGTATTAATCACAACTTGTGAACGTGTGGAATGCCGGGCCTCCACCGTGGTTCGGATCCCACGTTAAGATGTAGGTCTTCCATTTCATCTCACAATCACCTACCATTACACGTTAGCGTAAGTGCGTTAACCCGAACGGGAGTGGGACGCGATGCTTAATAATAATAATAATAAATATAATAATAATAATAATAATAATAATAATAATAATAATAATAATAATAAGTGTAGATTAATGCATTTTATTGTGTTTCTAGTTTATAACAAAGGTAAAATCGCTATTTTCGGGCTAATTCTCTAAGGTGACAAAATTAAGACACACCTGTGTAAATAACTATTGAACTAATATATGTTAAAAAAAACCATAAACATATGAGTTTGATAAGGATCTGTTAAAATAAATCTACTTTTTCCTTGACGATTATAATTAGGGGCATGCGAAGTCAACTTTTTCAATTCGAAGCGAACTCTAATCGAATATATGAAATATTCTCAAAGCCGAATCGCAGTTCGAATATTTTCTTTTAGTTGTTTTATTTTTGAAAAAATATTATATTGTGGTTATTTATAGAACTTTATGTACTAAAATTACTTTGAATTTTTTTTTATTGCACAGTTATTTGTAATATTCATGTTACTCTGACAAATCAACTTATTATCACAACACGCAATTCAATTTCTGTATATGTTTTACATACTGTATGAATATTAATTTTTAATGTACAAAACAGCTCATAATGGTGTATTTTAGCTGTTAATATTTTTATTGGCGAAGCTTCGAAGCCAGAATTTGTTTAGAACGAGGTTTAAGCTAATGTTTATTTCGAAGCCAAGTCGAAGTTTCCAAGATTCGCACACCCCTACTTATGATATTAAAAATGTGACAACTATGTTATTTAAAATATTCACATTAGAAACATTAATAACATACAGTAGCACATTTAAAGGCGAATTTCTTATCTTATGAGTTTGAAAAAAAAAGTTTTAATCAAATGTCTGGCAGAGTACTGATATATTTTTTTAATCTGGTGTAGGACCTATAATTCCGAGATTTAATTTGTCTTAGTATGGTCAAAGACAAACAATTTCTAAACACCGTAAAATTTATTTTTTTATAGATGACACAACTATCTTAATACAGTGTAACGTGTTAATTATTTTTTAACAATTAAACTTAATGAAACCCTATAAAAGTTTAAAACTATTACTACCAGATCTAATAAGTTCTAATAGTGTGTGGGAGATATAGACTCACTGCAACATCGCAAGCGGGAGACGCCCAATTCTCATAAAAAGTTGCCCCAGCGAACTCGGCAACTCGGCTTGGAAGACCAACACGCGCACATCTAACACCTGAACCAGACGACGAGTAAATGAGAGAGGCTTCATCCCGGAATGTACCAACAGTCGTAGGCTGGCGCTAGGGGTCGGGTGGCGTGATGTCTGATGATTACCACCCCTCTTTGTACTTGGAGATAAACTTGTTTAATTTTATTAGTCCCACTGGTATAAATAGGCCTGTCCTCGGTTCATGTATATCTATTCTATTGTAACCACTCGTCGGATGAACTACTGGAAGATATTCACGAACATCTGCTAGGACGACGTACTGAAGACCGCGATGTTTGAGGCGTATGTATCACCTCCTCACCACAGAGTAAGCTACGGTGGATACTATAAGTATTGAAGGATGTCTTAATATTTGGTTGAGCTTTGAGCTTAACGTAGTTTTTGGTAAGTCAGTACTAATTACTTGTTTCTCTATGTCCTTAAGGCGTAGTTTATTTTTTTGAGCTTTGAGCTCTATTGTTCTAAGTCCATATGACGTTTTTGTATGTCAATACTACTGACTTATTTCCCTATGCCCATATGGCATAGTTGATAGCTTTATGCACTACCTTTTTATGCTTATTAGGCTTAGTTGTTAATATTAGGTTCAATGCTAGACTCCTTAGACTATATGACCATGCTGCGGCTAGTTTAAAGAATATAATTTAATAATGGAGGACACCAGGTTATCTATTGCTTTGTTTCACAACCTAATTGGGTCTGTAACTGACACTTGTCTCTGATGTGTCTAACTGTGTACTGGGAGTCGGTGCGCAACCTGTGGAAGTGCTACTGGTCCATAGTTGTGGCCCGCGGGGTTTTGTCCGTAGTGTACGGTCCCTTTGTGGCGAAAGTTAGTTAGTCGAAAATTATCACTATTTTGTCTTATAATATTGTCCCCTTACCAGGGTAACAGAATAAATACAATATTGATTGCTCAGGCAGTACTAATCAGGAAGAGTCCGGCCATAATATCTGTAGCGTCTATATTCCTGGTACTTCACCTTGTACTAGTTGTAATATTATATAGTTTGTCTCCTAGGAGTTTATAACGTTGTAATGTCTATCTCTCTATGGAGTTAACTCACGTTAAATATCTCATGTTAATTACTTCCCTTGTAGCTCCTTAAATTAGTACTAAATTTGTCTGGCTTAGTTCTTTATAATTTTTATTAAGTGTAGTATCTGGAAGTATTAGTCAGCAGGCAGGAGTAAAATCATGTATGGTTTTATATTTGATTACCGCCACTTATTTATATTGCCTTAAAGTTGCTGCCGTTTTGATGACTTATTACTTGTCCTGCTTTAACGAGTTACAAGCTTTCTTATTTACACCTATGACCTATATGTTTGAGCTATAGGGTGTACCTGGGTGCTTCACACCTGATGCTCCTTTGTCGAGTTATTTATATAATTACATCCGTTCAGATTCTTATGTTTAAGCAATGGATGGTTTGAATAATTTCTAATATAATACTATGTACTTCCTATTGACTTGTTCGAATATTAATAAACTGATTTGTTAAACTTGTAAAATATTTTCATTCTTTGTTCCTTGTAATCAACATTTGTAAATACACAGAGGTTGTAACATGGATGAAAAAATTACCATGTAAATAAATACACCCTTGTAGTTTTTGTAGCGCTACTGCACTAGTTACTCTAGAAGAGAGTGCGAGTAATATTACAGTTTTTATAGCATTACATTTTTTGACCAAAATAAATAAAATATTTCTCCAGTAGCAACATAGAGTTTAGTGTTCTGCACATGCTAATATCAACTTATCTTAAATATCTGTCTAGGGTGTCCTGGAATTTTGTCAAAACATTTTAAATAAAGACAAAAATTTTGCCAAAATTCCAGGACACTTTCGACAGATATTCAAGCTCTGTTGATATTAGCATGTGAAGAACACTAAACTCTATGTTGATACTGGAGAAATATTTGATTTATTTTCACCAACAAATTTCAATTCTATAAAAAGTGTAAAAGTACTTGCACTCCCTTCTGCCGCACCTTCATATTTGACATGATATTTTCTGTGGAAGTTTCTCCATTGAACTAGGTTTGAAAAAAATCACTCGTGTACACGGGGCAATAACTAAAACAATACCGATATGAAGCCAAATGCTTCTGTCGGGCATTTTTTATTTCGTTTGGTTAAATTTTAGTTTGTGTTAACAAGAGCTAGTTAGTTTGGCTTCATTCGAACACTGATCTATGGAAGCACACACACACAAAACTTTCTCTCTGGATTGTTAATGTCGGAAACAACCTCTTCCCCCAAAATCCACCCCCTCAACCCCTTAAAATGAAGCAGGGTAGGCTATTGTCATCCAATCCACCGTACTTTAATTTTTATTAGCTGTGTCGCCGCTACAAGAGAAATTTCATTATTCTTCAGTCCCGGCCACCCCCACCACCCCTCTTGTGCTCCCCAATTTTACCATTCTTTTTTTTTTGTTCTATACTGCTCGTAAAGTGGGGTCATTCCAACTAGCTGTACCCCAGCAAAGTACTCTTTTCTAACGGCATTAAGGCTACGAGTACGTTGGAACAAAGTGGAGGTAAAAAGTTATGTATGGTAAGGTAAAATTTCCAATACTTTCTAATTCATGTTTTTCAGCGCAAAGAGGTGTATGCAATATCAAAATTAAAAAATGTGTATTCTTTCTTTTCCCTCTTTTTAATAATTTAAATGCTTTGTTTTATATAATTTTTGTAATTAACAATGAACATACTGAAATACGTATTTACAATGCTTGATTAATTAAAAGTTTATGTAGGGTTTGTTAACTAAATTAATAATTTTAAGCTGGAAATTAAGCTACAGGTTCAGGGTTCAATCCTCAGCGCTTCCAAAAATATATCTGTGAAGCCTCATGAGGACAAATGAGGAGCTATTTGAATAAATAATTAGCAGCTATGGTTTAAAAAACTGAGAGTAACTGCTGGAGGGTTCGTTGTGCTGACACATTACACCCCCTATTCGCAATTGTTGGCACTATCTTTGCTAACGGTGGCTGTCACTCGATCGGTATAGTTCGCTTACGGGCTCCCACCATGGAGTTTTATTAAATGTATATTTTTTCACCGCGCCTCACTACCCGTCCTGGATATCCGGTAGGATATTTACACTAATATTGTAGGAATGAGGAAAGTAGAATCTTTGATGAGATATCTTGAATTTACGCGAAGAAAGAGGGGCAAATCTTTCAGGATAAAACATATTTAATACATCTGACCAGGGTGTTGACGTCAAACCAGATAAAACAAGATCTACACTATAATAATATATAAGTGATCATTGATACGGACCAATTATATTTATATCAATTCTAATTTAAAATATTAAACATTTTTACACTTTTAAATTAAATACTCTTTATAAGAAGGAACAAGAAAAAAATAAGAACAACTATTATTGAAATCCGCTTCAGTGAGCGCATGGTCTAAGGCATCACTCTCTCAGTAGACTTGACTGCGATGACAGGGGGATCGAAGTTCCCATCTCAGTCGGGTGTAGTGAGGGTGGTTTTTCAAAATGGCTTTCCGTTTCCCTACACGAAAATGCGGGTACACCTCCTCTAAATATAACCTCCACTATCCCTAACCCGTTAGCGTAGCTAGTACATAAGTGTACAACCGAACAGGTAGTAAGACGCGGTGCTAAGAAATTCATTATTAAGGGATGTACACATCATGACTTCATATATTGGCTGGTAAAGACCTTAATTTTTTCATAAAAACAACCAATATCTACTTGTATAGAATGTTAGGCGAGCAGTTAGAATGCGTGCTATGACTTGACAGGCCGAGTATGGGTCTAAACTGAATTATTAGATACTTTTTAAATTGATAAATGACATCTGGACAAGGGAATCAAACCCAAAACATTTGGCTAAGAACGCCAATGTGCTAACCACTGAACTATCTAGGAGTCGTCCCGTTCCCAGGGTCATTCGTAATTGGCTGCGTTATCTTATGGCTCATGATATTGATTGATCACTAATATGTAGCCAACGATTTCCGCACATCCATCACAGACACTGCCTTAAAATATGAGTAAAGGATGACCCTGGATAGCTCAGTGGTAAGAGCATTGGCGTACTAAGCCAAAGGTCCCGGGTTCGAATCCGTGTCCAGGTGTCATTTATCAATTTAAAGAATACGGTATTGTAAGGACTTGCTGAGTTTATCGCACTGTCCGACACAAATATGTAAGGGTCTGGCCGAACTTATTATACATTAACATCCCATTCTGACACTAAGATGTAAAGGCTACGGGCTCACTATTACATTTCCACATTTAATATTCGTGACAGATGGCTATCATGTTGTGAGGGGTCTAAGCAAGAGACTCAAGAAAACACAATCAATCACATACACTACTGTTGGTTTATTTCCCAAAGCAATCTGCTCTCATATAGTGACGTCGAACTCATGACACCTTCTATCGAGTCGTTCACCCATCACCGGTCAACATCTTCAACACGTGACATGGTTTGAGGTATCTCACTTCTCTTAGTAGCAGTGGGGTCACAACTCTTTAACCACTGTCTAACCAATGTCTTAATCGTGGTTACACTTATGGCACTTGAGGAACGTCACCGCTAAACGGACTCATCTTAATACACACTTGACAAATGTCTAAAAACAATTGCACGAACCAACAGTCTACACCAACTGTCTGGAACTAACTTCCTGGAACTAACCGCTCTGATCTAGGATACGCACTAGCTAGAATCTGCCAACTAGGAACTCCAATGACGGCATTAAGCACCAATCAAATGGCCTAGATTCACGTCATACAAAACCACGCGAGGCTTGAATATCGCTTCTCACAGATTCAATGCTCTCGCAATAGAATCAGCAGTTATGGGTCTACGTGCGGATATACAAGAAATACCTCGCATTTCAGATGCTTGACCCTAAAATTTTAGCTGACCGGCGATAGTTGAACTTATAATAGATATCAAACATGTCGAAAATAAATCACTAATTGCTGGACGGGCTTATGACTACCGGATAGATATTGCTATTGGGAGATTAAAGTTATCTACCAGATAAAAGTCATCAGCCACTTTAATGTTTTACAGGTCTTATGAACTGAATTTATCTGCCAGATAGCTATCTGTAGGATAAACATATTTTTATTAAAAACACGCAAGGTTGGTACTGTTTTTACTGGTGCGCGCATACGTATAAGCCCTGTTGACAGCGCTACAACCTAGCGTGTGGTAAGAACGCTCAACATTTGTTAAATAATGGCGGCTAAAAGAGTGCGAAACAGATGTCGTCACGTGGCGCAGAAGCTAAGATGTCTTGCAAGTACTAATTTCGGTGTCTGCCAAAAGTGTGCAATAGTTGTGTACAACGTTTACAAAATTTCATATATTGTACTCACATTTTGTTAATTTGTTCTTATATTAATATAACTCTACAAATAGCTTCTCAGTTTATATAAAAGTGTAAATTAAATGTTATAATTTACATAGTTAGAGCCTGGACCTGTGCATTAAACACGTAAACCAAGATTTTAATCTGAAAACAGATTTTTGATAGTTAAAACCACATTAAAAACAACGAGTCAATATGGCAATAACAATTTTAACTTCCAGATAAGAGTTATCAGATTCTTAAACCTATCGATAATACTACGATGGATAAATACATTTTCTCTACAGATAAATGTTATCTGGCAGTAATAAGACGCACCTTTAACTTATCACCAGATAGAAATATCTATATACCAGATTAATATCTATCCAAGAGTCATAAGTTATAAGTTGAGAGCCTCACAATATTAAATGTGGCTATAACCACGATTAACAAATATAAAATTATTATTATTGTTATTATTAGCACCACATCTTACTACCCGTCCGGTTGTACGCACTTACGCTAATGTGTAATGGTAGAGTGATTGTGAGATGAAATGAAGGACCTACAGTTTAACGTGGAATCCGAACCACGGCGGAGGCCTGGCATTCCCCACATTCACAAGTTGTGATTATACAGATGTCAGAGGTGAAGGAAGGGTTTGGAATCAGAGTAAATCTTTGCCGGGACCAAGGATTGAACCCGGACCCCAGCATAGAGGTCCGACACCTTACCCCTAGACCACCAGGTCACCTAACAAATATAATAGCTTAGCTATTTAATCCATCATGAGTTATTGGCGATAGTTTTTGCAGAATGATGGTTATAAATACTCTATAAATTAAAATCAGTATGCGTTTCCTTAAAACTCATCAATCTTACCCTGTTCAATTTTATTCAGGGAAGGGGTCTTAGTATATAGCCACCACACGGTTCACAAACTATGAAAGGGGAAGCCACAATTTCAACAGTGACTTTTTTTTTAAAACATGCTGTAAATCGAGCCCGGGACTCTTATCTAGTAGACAGACACTCCATAAACAGAACTAAGGTATCCAGCCTGTTCCCTTATTTAGTTAAATTAAATCGTTAATAGTTATTAGTTATTAAATTGTATGAATAAAAAGAGCAGTGATTATAAAAAGTCTCAAAATCATCATTTTATTAAAACATCCATATCAGTGGTCACATCAACGCGTCACTCTTGCAATAGACTGGATTCACAGTGACGAGGAGATCTGGGTTCAAGCCTCAGTTGGGTGTACTGAGGGTTGTTTTTCCTAAATTGTTTCCTACTATCCTCTACCCAGGTAATATACTCTTAATTTTTCCATCCTCATCCCTACCCCATTAGCGTAATCATGTGGATAAGCCGGAAGGGTAGTAAAACGTGGTGTGAAAAAAAAAAATTAGACCTCATCTAAAAATAATTCTGACGTAATAATCCTTTTAGTTTTAGTTTAATGTTGCTTTCAAATGGCTCCCTTTTTTTAAAAAAAAATATCACAAGTTTGCTTAATCAGAAAGTAAACCGAGAGTTTATTCGTGGAGCTATATTCTGCTAAGCTGGCGTGCTGGCGGTTCTAAAAGATGGTAAGTGGAGAGAGATCCAAGAGTATAGGGTTAAACAGGGGTGGGGGGAGTCTACCGGTTGAAGATGAAGTTGGTCGATTGTGTATAATTTATCTGACGGTGGTTGTTAATTTGTAGTTTGGAGTAGCACACGGTGTGGACATAAGCAGGCTCTCGTAACGCCCTTTAGATACAACCCCCTCCCCTTTTTCCAACCCCAACCACCCCTCCCTCCTCTTTCTACTACCTCGATTAACCCTCCACCAAACTTTACCCCTCTCAACAGGTTCATAGCCAAGTTGAAGAATGTATTAACTCCATAGTCGATCAATTTAAACTTCAATTTCTGTTAATATGCCTAAGCCCATAATTGGTTTCCATATTACATCTCAATTATCAATTTGTCCAGTGCATGAATCGGGTAAATTTCTGCCCACTCCGTGAACTGGCCTCTCCCCCAGACCATTTCACGAAAGGGGCAGAAAGTAGTCCAGTTTATGAACTATTTCAATGACATTTCAGCTCCAATCGTTACCCAGTTCATGAACTGGACAAGTTTTTGTCATGTTCATAAAATGGAGGAGCGAAGACAGCTGTATGCTAGGAAAATTTATATATATTAAACACCTTTAGAAGCTCTCTGAAGTGTTTTTTTTATGATAACAAAGCCCCCTAATTTGTACTTATATCTTAATTTTGATATTATTTGAACCATAAATAAAGTCATATATATATTTTGTTCATAAAATTTCGGGGGTAAGGGGGCGGTGTTTGAACCGCACTATGGCCATGGGTCTTGAAGTTAATTTAACTTTTAATCGTTTTAGTTGAATAGAAGTTTAGGTTAAGCTGGGTTAGTTTAAAATAATATCTTAAAACGAATAATAGATAGTAGCAATAAGTTTCAGTTCATGAAATGGACAATAGTTAATGCGATTTTTGTCCATTTTGTGAAATGGTCAAGCGAATAAGCCAGTTCACGGAAAGATTAAAAATGTGTCCAGTTCGTTAATTAATATTAGCTAGTTTCACCATTGGAGTGTAACACATTTACCACTAGCCTCATAGCTGGTGCTTACATTTAACTTCCACATAAAAAGTCGAGTTGTCTCATATTGTGGTCCTATATACTTGCAAATGCTGAAAATACATCTTTTTCTTAAGAAAATCTCTTTCGTTATAATATATGTTTCTATTTTATTTTAGTATCACGTCCACTCCTCGTTCGGGCTTTACGAATTCGTTCTAATTATACTAATTTGTTAGTTAAGAGGAAGGTTGAATTTAGAGTAAATATACCCATATTTGTGTTGGGGGATGGAGGACAACTATTAAGGAAAAGCCACCCAACCAGGATTAAAACCCCGATCTTCCCGTCATCAGCAGTCTAGTTAACTGGGAGAGTGAGTGACTACTTAAATTAGACCACGTGACCCCCAAACGGGTATTAGACAATTTGATTCACTAATAACAAGTACTTTCCATGTAGTGTGCATTATAACTATACTGCCGATACACTTATGAACACTACAATATTTACCCACTTCATTGGCGAAATGGCCTGAGGGTAACCCTCATGAAAGACCAGCCCTCGAATGACAGGGAAACCAGGGTTCGAATCCTGATCAAGTATACTAGGGGTGATTTTCCATAAATAGTTTTCCACTCTCCTTCCACGCAAATGCTCCATTCCCCCTCTTTACTACATTAGAGTGTATTACATATGCGTATAGCCTGAACAGGTAGTGAAACGCAACAATAAAAATTATAATACTTGTTTCAAAGTTGTCGTTGTTTATAAATATAATTGTTTTCATTGTGAAAAAAAAAGTGACTTCGCCTACGTCATGGAGATAACACGTTTCTCCCACGGCGACATGAAGGTTCCCCTGAAAACCTCCACAGCAGTGTTCATATACACAAGAGTGAAAACGCAGCTTGCTGTGCAGGATTTCAAAACTCGCTCTTCACATTTTGCTTGGTGCTTGTGTACATACTTAACTCGTAAGCTAAATGCAAACCTATACTATAACCTCAGCACAGGAAAAGAGAGACAGAGGAGGGGAGGGGGTAGGGGTAAGTGGGATGGGAAGCGGTCCTTGATGGAGTTTTAGAGGATTACCTTCCCTATAAATGTGTAGCCTTGCTTTGCTCTGTTGGGCCAAAGGGGAGTTTTAAGGAGGGCAGGGGGGAAGGATTTGGGAGTAGAAGTATGGGGGAAGGTTTTAGGAAGGGGAGGCGCTTTGCTGGGATAATTTGGGCAGAGAATAAACTAGAAGCGCTCTCAGAACAAGTGCGAGCAAGAGGGGAAAAAAAAAATTAAAGGCTTTGAACATGCATAATATTAAACATCGAGTCAAGTAATAAAATAAAAAAATACACCGTAGAAAGGAATATGGTTACTATTATTTATTTTTGCATGCTTGTAATTTCACTTGGATTTTATTTTTACTAACACTCTGAAATAATATTAACTTTCGCGTGTGTATTTCATTTAAAAGTAACGCAATATTGCAGGAGTAAACATTTGTTAAAAGAACTTTTATTACTACTATTTATAAAACATAAAAAAACACTTAGGCACATATAGGTTGACTGCGTAAGCGTATGGTGTCTTCACATAAAGACACTCCTGCCATTGTTATCAGAAACTTAGTCAGCAAGTAGAGTGGCTGCACTAATTTCCTCCCAATTACCGGTAAACTTTGAGTAAACAAGATGTTTGAACGAACGGCCCCTATCCGGCTGCCCCTTCCCTTCTTAGCACTTTCCCTTCTCTCCAAAACCTTTGGGCGAATTTCTCCCCCGCCACCCTTTCCCTACCCCTCTAACTATAGGCAAACACAGGAACAAGCCTTTGGCTTACGGTGGGGCAGGAAAACATATTTAACATGACCCAGATAGTATGTCATCATAGCTTAATTGAGCTTCGGGGGAAGTTGGATTATATTTAAGTCTAGTAATCCCTTTATAGAATTAGGCCTACTGTAAAGTACATGGATTTATTATTTAAAGATAGCTATTTAGTAGTAAGAGTGGTTTTTAATTAATTTTAATGTTTGTCAATTCAACACAAATTTATTTTTTATTTACTAGATACTCAACTAGACATCGATTTTATCTTCTCTACTCTTTTTACATCCATTGTTTCCAACCTGTGGCCTGGGTCAGATTTTTATTCAATTAATATATTTTCCACTACAGGCTGGCTAGGCCTATCGTAGCTTGATATGCCTTATAATCTAACTTAAGACTAGAACATGCACAACATCCAGTCCCCGACCATTACTTTACAAATGTGAAAGAGTAAACCCACATTTTACCAATGATAAATTTTCAGCCATGCTGGGAATCGAGCTTGAGACCTTTAGCTCAGTAGGCAGACATGCTACCGACTCAGCTAACTATACTTTACGGTTTTAATTTACCCTTCCTCATTTTTACTTTCTCGTTAACTTTTAGGTAGAGAAAGTATTGTGATTGTCAAAAAAATCGAACTCGAGATTTTGATGAATGTTGTTAATATTTCATGATCCCGAATCCGAAAATGTTGTTTTCTCAATGCCGTCTGCCTGTACGTCGGGCTATAGACTAAACTATTTTACCGATTTGTCTGAAACTTGGTATCTAGGGTTTTCATAGGGTCGTCCAGAGGGGTTTTTGGAATTGTATATCTACAACTAAAATTAAGGGTAGCTTCCTTATGAGTGAAAAGTGAAAAAATCGATTTTATCAAAACCAGCTCAAACGATTTTGATTAAATTTCATTTATAAGCTCTGATCAATATTTTAAAACTAATGGTTACTCTCATCGTTTCGTCAAAATGACTTTAAGGGTTCCATACTGATGTGTAAATTCTAAATTTTAAAAATTATATCTCCGTAAGTCTCTGTGAGTGAAGATATTTATCATTGAAAATATGTAGGTCTATTTTAATAAAAATCTTTTACTTGAAATATATTCTTATAAAACCAACAGTTTTCCAGCTATACGCGTGCACGCGCGCACACATACACACACACACACACGCATGCATTATATATATATTACTTTTCCAACATTTACTGCATTGTATTACGACCGTCAAAAAATTCTAACCCTAAATGCCCAAAATGTTAATGGATGTTGACGTTTCATGACCCCCAAACTCTAAAAAGTTTTGTTTGCAATGCCATATGTTTGTGTGTGGGTTTGTTTAACCCTAAAACTAAGAGTAGTTTACTAAAGGGCAAAAAGAGAAATGAACGTTTTTATCAAAATCAGATATAAAGATTTTGATTAAAACTCGAATTAAGGCGTTGATTAAGATTATAAACAAAATGGCTATTTTATTTTTCCCATGATAATGACTTTTACGGTACTTTGGAGAAGCGGAAATTTCCAAATCTCCACCTTTATTTGATATACTAAATAACTTATCATTGCAAAATTGTTGCACTATTCAAAGTAAAAAACTTTTATTTTAAATATATTTTTATAAAACCAATTATTTCTGAGTTATTGGAAAATATATTAATACAATTTTATGAACTTTAGCTGTACAGAAAATAACTCACTACTTATGTTTTAACGCAATAATTATTTTCCAATGCCATAAAGTAATTAGAGATAGTTTATGTTCTCTTTCTTTAACCTCTTAGGGGAAGGGAAATGTTTGTACAGCAATGATTTATCTCATGTTGACCCTTGTGGACCCAATATCGACAATTTTTATTGGTCCAATTATACAATTAAGGCCAATGATTCTTAAAAAAAATATTATAAAATTAAAAACTTGTAGTAAAATGTTTCACATATGTTTAGCGCAATGTCGACTTGGGTTTGATAGTGTATATTATCTTGTTTCACATATATTACGAGCTATGAGTAAATATCTCCATTTCTAAACATTGGAGTGAGAAAGTCCGTGTGGAGTTCCGTACCATTTATTTTAATAGAATGAAGTGGAATATAAATGGTACGACACAATTGCACACACTTTCTCATATTGTGTATATAGATTGGAAGATAATTAAAAAAAATAGCTTTCAGCAAACTATCCTTAAAGTCTTCCTCATAAAAAAAGCAATCACATTATCTTGTTAATCACAATTAGATCAAATTGTTCAAATATAAAAAAAAAATCAAAAATGAGTTATTTGTAAAATACCCTTTAATTATTTATAGTTTTTGAAAATAAGTATATTTTATTTGTTATGAACAACTGTTTCCAGACACACTTTTTTAAATCACTATTCAAGACCAGTTTTGAAAATTTTGAATTTTCTACAATTTGTCCCAAGTAAATTACCCTTTAGTTATTTTACTTCAAAAAACTAAAAAATCAAACTTTACTAAAATCTGTCATCAGTAAACTACTAAATTAAAACATTATAATATATATATATATATATATATATAATATAAAAGTATTTATAAAGTAAAATAATAGATACCCATCTTGAACTAAATAGCTTGCCATTATTTAGATTTTTTTTTAAATTAGTCAAAATTTCACCAAAAAAAGTATACAATTTTACTTATCATGTCAATCACTCGTCTGATATCAATTTTAAACCAAATCGTTAACAGCCAGTTTAAAAAAATATAAAATGTTTGAAAATCCCTCATTAGTAAACTACTCTTTAACTAATTTTACCTAAAAACCATAAATGCCTATAGATTGTTATTTGGGACGTCAACCACTCTCTAGATAAACATAACCAAAATAGCCATTTTCAAATAGGTCTAATTTGGAATTTAAAAAAAAATCTGAGAAACTAGGGTTAAAATAAAAAAATATTTAAATATCAAGATAACACCAAATCTATATAACCGTTTAGATCCGTGACCAGGGACAGACAGACAGATGGACAGAGAGACAGAATGGTAAAATCCACATTTTGGGTTTGGAGGAACATAAAAACGTAAAGATTTATCATACTCTCAAGATATATTTTTTACGATTATAATACTCTCTCTTGATATGAGAAGGTGAAATAGAAAAAAGAGGCAGGAACGAGAGATAAACGACTGGGAAAAAAGAGAAAATAAAAAAACTGCTAAAACGTATATAAATATAAATGACCGGGTAGTAGACAGAAAGAAAAACTAAATGTTATCAAAATAACTTCTATAGCGATATCTTAATTTTAGAATGCATTACACCGGAGGTAACATTCTACAAAACACGTGTTATTAACAAATTTTAAAAATGGACTGCTAAAATGTTTTAAACTTTTGTTATCAACAGTTATTGATAACATTTGTTACTAACATTGTTAAAAGTCACTAAAAATATTAATAACATTCTGCTACTAACTTTTGTCAATAACATTTGCCTTCAACAATTGTTATTTTTTTCATTGACATGTTGATAACATTGTTGCTAGCTTTGTTAATAACATACATTTTGCGACCGGCCTGGAGGCGGTCTTGATCAAAGTATGTTGATAACAAAATATTACTAACAAGTAATTACTGTTGGCAACTTTGTTTGAAGAAAGAGAGGAGATTATGAACCAGAATCTTAGTACAGACGACTCGGCAGATGAAGCAGTTGTACAAATGGTTGGTGAGGTGACAGGGACTGAAGAATATACTCTCACATGTGATGTGAAGAAGTTATTCAAGTCACCTAACAAAAGGAAGTGCACATACAGTTCTAGGAATATGTCCTCTTGCGATGATCATTTACGAAACAATGACGTTAAGCTGTCAAAACTGTCACCTGTAGCTAAAAAGCGCAGGATAAGAACAAGCCTTTCGAGGACTGAAATGGCTTTTCTGTAGTCAGTGTCTTGCCGTGAAATTTTTGGACCTATAAGGCGACCAAGGTACTCAAAATCACTACTTGACAGTCGCACAAAACCTTTGAAACTGTACTTTTTCAAGTCCCTTATGATATAATTTCCACTTTGCTTGTCCCTACTTTGAAGGTATGGACGAACCCACATCCTTTTCCTATTTTTCTGTCTTCCTGCACCAATAATCACTACACAAGCTGCAACAATAGCCACCTCTTCTCGTGACTCGAACTGGAGGAGCTTTCAATAACATTTATTACCGAAAATTCTCTCGGCTATTAACTTGTTAGTACACATGTTTCAATAACATTGTTACCCACTTTCAATTTTGATGTTTCAAATTTCATTAAATGCTACCAAATTTTTGTCGAAAACATAGATATAAAAATTTTGTTAGTAAAATTTATACCAAAACAGTTAAGAAATTGTTCAGTAACATATCCGTTATTAACATTTTGCTACTAACAATGTTTTTGCTATTCCCTCGGTGTATAGTGGTCGGACATTGTTGTTTAAGTGTCTCTAGTTTGGCCCCCTACCGGATAAATCAAGGACAGCCATTTAGTTGAGGAGATTATATTTATTATGTGTTTCAATATAATGATACATTTATATCTTCTTTATTTTTATTCCATTTTCCTTATTTGATATTAACTTAGTCTTCTATGACGACATGTTTCCTTATTGTAATAATAATACTTAGCACCGCGTATTGCTAACCGTTCGGGTTATACGCTTAAGTATTAGTTACGATAATGAGTTAGGAATGGGAAAGGTTGAATTTATAGGAGGTAAACCGCATTTGCGTGGAGGGAGGGTGTTAGCCAACTATGCCACCGAGTCGGGTGGTGTTATTATAGATGTTACACCATATTCAGGTGAGGAAAATCAATATAATTGTAAAATAATGAAGAGAAAGAGGATATAACAATAAAATTGTAAGGTTAATAAATTTAAACATTGTTAATGAAAATAGTCTATAGATAATATAAGATAATGTAGGAAATATTAAATAAATAATTACTTAAATTAACAATCCTATAATTACCTTAATATGATATTCGGTTAAATAAATATTATTAGATAATATGTATTTAACAGAATATCATCTTTATCACAAATAAAACCTGAAGATGGTGTAATATCAATAATAACACAGAAACATGTCGCCAGAGAAGACTAAGCTAATATCAAATATGGGGAAGAGAATAAAAACTACAAATAATGAGGATATAGTTTTATAATTTAATACACTTACCAAATCAAATATGAACATTATTAAAATAGTTTTAATATTATGTTATGTACTTGAGACTATAAACACAAGACACAACCTCGAAACTGTTAGTTTCAAATTCACTGTTTTTTTTTTCAATATTGCGTTTACCTCAATTATTTTTTGTGATACACGTCTTACTACCCGTCCAAACTATACCCACATTTTCATTATAAGGGTAGAGATTAAGGGGATATAATTTAAAGAAAGTGTACCGGCATTTGCGTTAGAAAGATTGAAGCAACATTTATGGGGGGAATTCATCCGTGCGAAGTTCAAATCCTGACCTATCCGTAACCATAAAATCAGAAGAGACTATCGCTTACCGTTAATCAACGAATTTTTTTTCATAAGGAGTATAGATTAAGATAACAAAGATGAAATGCAGCCGCAATAGTCCATAGAGGGTATTGAAAAACTACACTGATAAATCAATAATTATGGAATACCACCTCAGTTCATCCTGCCCTAGACTAGAAACTTGACCAACCCGTCACCGGTAGATCAAACAAGACGAGATTAATCCCTTAGACCCACGTGACCCCTGGTGTGCAAACAAGTTGGACCAACTTATGTGACGTTATTTGGTATCCAGGTGAGTTCACTGTTTTCACTTCACTGTGCTAATGGGAAAGGCTACTTTCTGCTCCGACATGGCCGGTGATTCTAGAAGGGCTGACCTACCACAACACCGCACCCACCACAGCGCCCACTGCTATAACACTCTAAATGTTCCAGTTAGTAATTGAAATGAGAACTTCCAAAGGAAGAGTAGAGTCCTATTTTCATATGAAGAGCCTTATCTGACATGAAAACTACTAGGTATACTCACACGTGACCGGCTTCGGTGGTAGAATGATCTAAGGCGTCACTCTCGCAATAGACTGGACTGCCAATAACGTGTAAATGACTGTTCGAATCCCGGTCAGGTGTACTGAGGATGATTTTTACTAAAATATTTTACACTCTCCCTTCAAGCAACATTCAACCTTTCTAATCCCTAACACATTAGCGAAATGTGTACACACTGTGTGCGTACAGCCCAACCGGATGGTGAAACGTGGTGCTAAAAATAACTTTTCATGTATTCATACATCAGGTCATGTAATCTGCAGCTGTCACTTTTAATAGATATTATAAAATAACACTAATAATATATTAAAATATTATAAATGTGAACCGCAAAATAGCAGTTAGTATTTTATAAAAGACTCTTTTGGACTGTAGCAAGCGAGTTAATGTAATTTTCTCCTATTAGCCACATTGGGACAGTTGTGTGTGCTATAAAGTATTTAACTCAGACTCGAGAGACCAGGGTTCGATCACGGATATGGGAAACGTTGACATGTTAATATACTGTTATATACCATCCTTTCTTTTGAAGATTTATGAAGTATTTACTTAAAATGTACCCTTGTGGTTCTTGTAATTTAGTATATACATTGTCTAGGTCACAAATAACAAATGAATTAGAATTAAAGCTTACTTATAAGCAAAACACCTACAACGTTTTTGGATGTCTTCTCGTACCAAAACTACTCTGTTACACTGGGCAGAAAAGGCAATCAGTGAGATAGGCACCCAGTTAAAAACTCCATCAACAGATAGAACAAACGACTACTCAACTTCCTTAGGTATTAACTATACTGTAAACTTCTAGGAATTAAATTCATAAAAAAACTATTTTCATTTCCATCTCTGTTTAATGAGAGTTTGAGTAATGTTTTAAATACATTATATCCTCCCTACAACATTTTTTGTGGCTTGAGGATGTAAATAATTACTATATTTTATGTGTTTATTTAAATTAAAAATATAAAGATTTCTATGTTTAAAAAAAATTAACTCAGTTTTTTAGGTTTAATGGTGTTTGTAGTAACCTACTGGGAATATTCAGCACAACAATAAAAACTATTAAATGCAAACAAATCAAATTTACATGTCTATAGATGGTTTGTTTCAGACACGTAGCTAGGGGGGAAAAAAGATAATTTACGCTTGATTTGAAAATAACCGCATTGTTTTTATTCGGAAAGTAACTTAGTTTTTAGCGCGTTTTCCGTGACTGCAAACGTGCCGTTTATTGCCCGCTTTTACTCGTCCAGCCACCCACTCGCATATTTCAACGTCATTTTTTTTTCTAATTTTTTTTTTCTTTTGAGTAGATTTATCGTATTCTCTAATGATGATATCAGTTCTCAACTTAAAATAAAGTTATCTCATCTAAGGCAAGGAGTAATAAGACAAGGAAACAGATAAGACTTAGATTATTCCACATCACTTGATTAATTCATTAAATTTGTTTGGCAGATGTTAACTTCAAATTTTATTCTTTTTATTTTACAAAATATTTGGTACCTAAACATTGTTTTGTACGATTTATATTTTACCTTAAAAGTTTTTTTTATTCATATTTTTAACATGTCAACCTAGGTTTTTAGACCTTTCATCAACTCGTTTATGGTCTAATTGGTATTCATTAGAATTGTATATAAATGTTCATGTTTGACAATATGTTTTTTCACCAGAAGTATATGTAAATTATACAGTTTGACTTGTAATTCCACTTAGTACATCTACAAATTTAACAAATGTTTAATCCATACATTTAAAACTTTTTTTTATATATATATATATATATTTCTAGTGCAATCTATCTAAGTATTTATTAACTTTTAATTATAACCACTCCTAACTTTAAACAATTTTTAGAATGTTTTCTAAAATGTTATCGATACTTTACTAATATTCTACGATATTAGTACTCTCTTACTAGATACTTTATTCGATACTTTTATTGATATTAGTACTCACACTCCGGTATCAGATCAGTATCGAAAGAAAGAATATTTTTTTTTGCTATCTTCACTCATTCAAGCATTAAATGTTTATCAAGGTGGAATGTGGTGGAAGAACAAATGACACTATTTCTCAATTCTCACTCATTTTCTGACTGACAAGCAAGAAGAAACTCTAGTCCAATCTCTTTTTGCTCATCATAATTAATAGTTGTTCTTTCATTTTGGTTTATCAATACAGCCTGTATACCTGACCGCTGGTGACGGGGGGGAGTGGCGACCACCACCCCTTCCTTCTCATCATAGTGAATGCACTTCATCATCATAAACATAATAAAACGAAAAGTAATATATTTGTAGGAGTCCAACCCCTCCAAAAGTAACACCCACAAGCAAACGAATGCACAAACATAAGTGATATATAATGTTTTGTATTTCATAATTTGATATCAAGTACCGAACAACAAGTTTATTGTTTCTCATATGTGTTATCGATACTTTTCTTTCGATACTAGTACAGTATAATACTTTTCTTCCAATACTTTTAATGAGTACATTATCGATAATTTCTTTCGATACCACATCCTTAATACGTTAAGTTATCTGATATGCAGCTGTTACTTTTGATATATATTATAAATACCTATAAATAACACTAATAATATAGTAAACAGCACCGTGGTTCGGATTCCACGTTAAACTTTTAGTCCTCAATTTCATCTCACAACACCCTACCATTACACCTTAGCGTAAGTGCGTAAAACCCGAACAGGTAGTAAGACGCGGTGCTTAATAATAATATAATAACAATAATAATAATAATAATAGTAGTATTATTATAGTAAAACTTGCTTCGGTGGCCGCATGATCTAAGACGTCACTCTCACAATAGACTAGACTGCCGATGACAGAGATATTGGGGATAGAATCCCGGTCGGGTGTACTTAGGGCTCTTACAATCGATGTTGGCTAAAAAAAAAAAAAAGTTAGCCCTTTTTAAATGGCCCTTCTTATGAAAATGGACTATATACAGAGTGATCAACATAATAGTTGCACTAATTTCTGTGAGATTTCACAAACATGTTTCAAACCATTGGGAGTAGTATTTCAGAGAGCCTTACTATAAGAGGTTCAGTACTTATTAAGCTTTTCTTTCAAAATAGATAGATCAACTTGTCTTGATTTTTAACCAAAACATATTTTTCTTATAGGGGTCTTATACGAATAAAACGATCAAAAGAATAATGATAGCTACCTCTAAATAATTTTCAACTCTTACTTTATACAAATACGGGTACACTTCCTCTAAATTCAACCTTAACTATACCTATCACATTAACGTAATTAGTACATATACACACAACCCGAATGAGTAGTAAGATAAAGTGACAAAAAAAACTATTATCTTTTCAATACAGCTCTATTTGTACATACTATGAGTTTGGTAGTAGGCCGTGAGGGGTAATTGGAGAGAGCATTTGTGGTTGATTTGTATACTAATCTGTTAGTTACTTACTTATTATAAGGCACTGGCAACTCGAAAGTTCATTGCCACACTTACAAAATCACACAACATATCCATATTTTGAGCTAGTTTTATCCATAATATAATATTAGCACCACGTCTTACTACCCGTTCGGGTTATACGCTTTTAAGTACTAATTACGCTAATGGATTAGGAATTGAGAAGGTTGAATTAGAGGAAGTGAACCCGCATTTGCGTGGAGGGAGAGTGGAAAACCATTTAGGAAAAACCACCCCCAGTTCACCCGACCGATATTCGAACCTCGATCTCCCCATCCTCAGCTTTCGAGCTTAACACGACTTGCACGTTAGCCAACTACGCCACCGAGGAGGGTTAGTTCTATCCAGTTCACCTCACTACACCCTATTCCTTTCAGGTTCATTCTGATGTTATCCTCCCATCTGCGTCTAGATCTTCCTAATGGTCTCTACCCATTTGGGTTTGCCAGTCGATACCCTGAACATGGTTCTAGACTCTCCCATTCGCGCTGCATGTCCTGTTAACCGTAATCTACTTAGTTTGAATACCCTATAATTATATTGTGATGAGTACAGGGTATGTAACTCACCATCATATAAACTCCTTCACTCCCCAGTGGACTCATCCCTCTTTGGACCAAGTATCTTCCTAAGTACCTTGTTTTCGAAAATCCTAAATTTATTTTCGTTATGTAAGTTAAGAGACCACATTTCACATCCATAGAGAACAACCGGTAAAATTATTGTTTTGTTTATTCTGAGTTTTACTTTCATTGAAAACAGGTGAGTTGTCAACAACTTACTGACCGAGTAATAGCATGCATCACCAGACTGTATTATTTTACTAATTTAATTTCTTAATCTGTTAAACTTACCAAATTAAACGCACCCATTGAATTATTATTACTATTTTACATCGCGTCTTACTACTCGTTTGTACTATTCCCATACTTTAGTTGCTATAATAGGATAGGGACGAGTAATCTATACATTTATATGAAATATACTCACATTTGCGTGGTGGGAGAATGTTTAACCATTTAGGGAACAACACCTTAAATACACTAGATCGGTATTAAAACCCCGATCTACTTGTTATTGGCAATCCAAACTAACACAAGAATTACGCGTTAGACCATGTGACCACCGATGTGGTTCCATCGAATATTAAATTAAAATAGGTGTTAAAAGATCTTTTTAGGTGTGTGTTAAGTCCAATTTTTCCAATCAAAGCAAACTCGAATCGAATATATGAAATATTCTCGAAGGTGAATCGAAGTTCGAATTTTCTTTGTTAATTTATTATACTATACAAATCCAATATATTGTTGTTTATTAAACTTTATGTATTGAAATTATTTAGAAAAAGTTTGATTTTACTTATTTTTACTAATATTTCATTTTAATCAAATAAATCAAATTTTGTTACAACTTACAATTCAATTACTTAAGATTTTTTTTTAAATAAAATAATATTGCTATGTATCATATATAAATGGCAATAGTTAACTATAATCAGAGTATTTTAGCTGTCAATATTTTATTGACAAAGCTCCGAAGCAGGAATTATTTTAGAACAGAAGTCGAAGTTTATATTTGTTTCGAAGATTCGAAGCCAAGTCGAAGCTTCGCAGACCCCTAGATTTTGAAATTCTTTGTATGTATATGCATCCTAGTACAATTTTCTAGCAAGGTTTTGTGTATATTCGAATGTTGAATAATATTATATTAGTAACTAGCCCCCTTCCCCGTAAAAAATTGTAAAAATCCTGTAAGACAAGCTTCAAATCATCCATCATGTCAATATAAAAACAAAACTTTTTTTTACTTTTTTTTTAAATACAGTCCTACCATTACTGTATAGCCCCCTCCCTCTTTTTATCCTCCCTCCTATTTTCATCTCATTCTTCTTTTCACATCCCTATCCCCCACTCCTTCACCAACACAACTTTCCCTTCAACAACTTTTTTTTTTCCAACGACTATATAATATACTATCGACATTTTTATGAGGAATAAATTAAATTTTCAAAATAAAATATAGCCTATGCTACTCACTGATAATGTAGCTTTATATTGGTGAAAGAATTTTTAAAATAGGTCCAATAGTTTTTTAGTTTATCCGTTACAAAAAAAAATCAAATCTTTCCTCTTTATAATATTAGTATAGATACCTTAGTAAAACTTTAATAGCTATAAGTGGAGGCCCCACTTTGAGGAGTCCGTCTATTCGAAGGAGGTGGGAGGGGGTCAAATAATTTTCAGTGGAGTGGGGGTGGGGGTGGGGGTGGAGGATCAAAATTTTCCCAACCCTAAATTTTCTACGCCCATTGCAATACCTATTCTTTGATCACTGAGATTTCTTAGAAGCGAACGCTATCGACTAAATGAATTGACTGGATGTTAGGGATCAGGTGATTTGTCGCCGCTGACAAACGAAAGAAAGAGAAGGGGGAGAGATGGGGTAGCGAAAGGAACAAAATGGCCGGTCGACCTCGGTTCCCCTTTTTGTTGAAAGACCACTCACTCGACAGCCAAATTTTATCGACCGAGAGACGTAGTTCACGTCCTTTGTAGAAAACCAATACCTATATATTTGTTGGGGGGAGAGGGATCCGGTTAGGGGGCGAGCTTCATTCCACCATAAGAAAAGTTCTCTATAATTCCATTTAGCCATACACTCAGTAGCGGCTCGTGTATAGGCACTGTAGAACTGCAGCACCCCCTATTTCCACTTGATATTATAGATAGCATTTAATATAATGAGTCTTTTTGACTTTAATTCTTTAATTCTTTATTTATTTTTGTAGTACAATATATATTCCTTAAACTTAATGTCAGTACTTCAGTAGCCATCCCCCAGTTTATGAAAAATATACAAAAATCTTTGTATGGAACTGTGCGCTTCACAGTGCTAGCGACGTGGTATTTGGCTGTTGTGAGCATGCGCACATAGGAGGAGGAAGGTGGGACTGCCAGGTAGAGAGAGCACTTTTGCTAACGCAGTGCTGGCTCGGTCGTGATGGTGGAAGGAAGTTTTTTTTACTCGGCGTATATTGTGCTTAAAAACCGTGTACATATTCTTGAATGTGATAAAGTCTAGAAGAGTGTAGAATTAGATTATTATTATGCTTCCAGCTATTCTATTTGATTTTTTTTTTAGTTCTTAATTTAACAGAATGACTAGATACGTTTGCATTACTTTCAATGGAGAAAAATTTCCTCAATTGTCATCCAGAGATCAAGGAGAAAATTATTGAACTTTTTGCGCAAATTACAACAAGAAGAATGGATTTCATTTTAAAATGAATAGATTAAGTTTGAACTGTAACAATCTAAGTTAAAGTAGGTAAAAAAAGTTTGGTTTTTTGTTAAGTTTTATCATTTCCTTAATAAATTTTCTTTTTGTACTTTTTTTTTACCTTTACACAATTTTTTAACAAGGCTAAGCATTTTCTGGAGCAGCACCCCCACTAATTCTAGCTACGAGCCGCCACTGCATAGACTCACTCTTTCCATAATTCTTCGCCTGATCTGAGGGAACAGGAGAATAATGGATTTGAGATAACTGGCTTAAATATTCACGCAGGTTACATATTAAAGATGAAGATCAGTGAAGGTGGTTGGAGTTGAACCTCAGCCTCAATGTCGAGAAATAAGTGCTCTAACTTCTCATCAAACCCTAACTTTAATTTTGGTAGCATAAAAATTTTTTGGAATGTAGCAATATAATTTTTAATTTGTTAGTTAAAAATATATTGAAATTAATGTTTGGCTCGGATTCAATACCATTTAAAAACCTAATTCATATTTCCCATAATATGACGAAAATGATGCCATAGAATGAGAATCGCACCCGGGATGTGTTTTTAATTGTTCCGGATACAGTTCAATTTTCACGGGAAGAACATTATCTAACAGCTATTAAAATTACTAGATATACTTTCACCTATTGACACGTCAAGTCATGTGATTTACAGACGTCAATTTTGATAGGTATTTTCAATAAATAACTATAAAATAACACTAGTAATATAATAAAAGGTTAGAAATGTGGGCAGAGAAAAGAGTTTGTATTTTATAAAAGAATTTTCTAATGAGAACTAAACTGTAGCTAACATTCTCACACTAAATCGTATTTTCTGCCTTAAAAAAATGTAATGTTTGACCCCAAGAACAAGATAATCCTAAATAACTCATTAGAAAGAGTAAACTAATTTAGATTTCAGTTAATTTAAAAAGAAATGCTCTAGGACTTTGATATTGAAAAATTTTCTCAAAAGATTGAATATTTTCAATTTGCCTTTCAATAATCATTTAGACTCCTATACAAAGAGAATATGTAAATTTAAAAAAATATTAATTTTTCATGCATAAATAAACGAAATAAATAATGTTATAACCATACTATGGTCCACACTGTCTAAATGTCAGGCTCATATAGTCTTACCCTCTTCTTGAAGGTGATGTTGAGCTAAAAATCCTATTGGGTGTAAAACAAGGACTATTTTTTTAAATAAATTATTTCCCTCTCTTCCTCAACTCAAATTTAGGTACATTTCCTATAAATCTTTCCTTTAACATCTCTACTCCCTTAGCGTAGTTAAATGTGAACAGTCTGACCGGGTATAACGTGGTGACTAAACTAGTTCATCTTAAGTTAAAAATTACCTATTCATCTTAAGTTAAAAATTATATTGTTATTGTTATTGTTTAAATATATATATCCATCCGTAACGGTGGCAAGCATGATTCCTTCTCCTGTTCTATTTTCTAAAAGCTCACGCATATTATTCTATCAGTCCAGATATACCGAACGACTACAAAAAAACAACGGGACAAAATGTCAGACTTTGAAAAGAAGAGATTAATTCGGAACGTGATTGAATTACAGCCAATCCATATCCGCGCTTCCATCTCGGGTAAAATGAAAAGAAGATAAGTGCATTAGTTGGAGGGCCCCAAAATAGACCTACTTTCTGTCTCTCTGTGTTTAGTGCATTCATCTCTGGGTTTTTTTTTTGCCCACTCTTTCGTGCTTTGTGTTTTTATTTTCATCGTAAGCCAAAGTATTGTTTGGAGATGCTAGAAACAGCTTTAGAACGTGGAGGGATTTTAATCTTACTCAAAACATATATTTGCTAAAATTTAAAAATGGATTTAGATTATTTGTTTTTAGAAATAATAATAATATGGTTTAAATTGTACTTATCCAAGTACTTTTTGAATAGTTCAGATAATTTTTTTTATTCTGCCATGTACAGGGTGTTTAAAATTAGCACTATTACAACAAAACATTCTAAAAATGTAAAACAATTATCGTATACCATGATTATGGTAAGAAGGACAGTATCTGGTAGTTACTAAAGCTAATAAAACATTTTTAATATTTTCTTACATAGAGCCATGCTATCTGCAGTTGTCACTTTTTATATATATTATATCTATACTTATAAAATAACATGTCCTGACTGACTGACTGACTGACTGACTGATTCATCATCGCCGAGCGCAAACTATCAAGGCTACAAGCATGAAATTCGGACTGTATATTCATTTTGTTATGTAGGCACCCACTAAGAAAGGATTTTAGAAAATTCCACCCCAAAGGGGTCAAAAAAGGGGATGATAATATGTATGAAAGTCCGTCATTTTGAAATTACATAAACAAAATTTTGTATTTCGGTTATTGACGTAAAACAAATAAATACGTGTTTCAGGAATTTTGGAAATTTTATTTAATAAGGGATGAAAAAGGGGGTGAAAGTTTGTATCGGAGTTGCATTATTTTTTGATCTGAGGTCAAGTTATGGTCATCAACGTAACGTAATATTTTAAATTAATCTGTAAATACATATGTATATATATTCGTATTTGTATATAATCAACTTCCACGCGAGCAAAGCCGCGGGCAACAGCTATCTAGTATACATATAAAACAGCACAAATAATATGGTTAACTGTTATAAATGTTGGCCGCAAATAAATATGTTTGAATTTTATAAACTGTTATTCCAACCAAGATCAAGCGAGTGTTTGATACTCACTTTTTTTAATGGGCTACACCGCCAACCAGTGTGAGATACATACACTTACTTCTTAGAAAGCTAATTTATTTCACTCCACTGCGTCTTAATACGCGTCTTGACTACACCCATTTCAATTAAGCTAAGGGGTGGCAATAGGGGAGGTATAGTTTTCTTGGAAATACACCCACATTGGCGTGTATGGATAGGGGGTGAATATTTAGTAAAAACTCACTTCAAACACATCAGGTTTAGACTAAAAATCCAGGCCTTCGCGTCACAGAAAAATTAAACTATATGAACCTGACATTTAGTCCACATCCCACCGATGTGGGTAGTGAGAGATAATAAAAGGCACAACATGCCCAGGGAAGATATTTATTTTTGTTTATTTTTCAACCTCGTCTCCTTACCCGTTAAATTGATAAGCGTATATATTAATTTCACAATTTCGTGGTAGAATGACGGAGTTCGAATTTAGAGTAAATTTACCCACATTTGCATGGAGTAAGAGTGGAAAAGTGGGAAGAGTTGATAAAAACACCCTCAGTACATCCGGCCAGGATTAAAACCCACGTGTTTTTTTTTTCTTTCATCTCTTTGCAGCAGAGTTCCGTTAGGCTTAGACCTATAGTAGGAACTTTAAACGGCTTCCGTGCATTACGAGACAGGCAGCAGCGAGCCGTATTATTCTATCATGTTCATGCAATCACCGACTGTTGTATAAGCAGTATGCCATTTCTCCACGAGATTGTAAATACCCGTGGGAAGAACTGCGTACACATGTTCTATTAAGTGTACTCGTGGAGATAAATAATATTCCGGGTGTGTAGTTCCTTATTCACACGGGGGAGTTAAAGCTTCCCAAACCTTTCAAAAGCCAAGTGACCATAAAGTCGCAGTATAGTTGAAACGTTGTCAGACTTCACTATAGCTACAGTAGCCCCCATTACTTCTTTGGTGCTGACGGCTTTGAAAAGCTACCAGACCAAATTATCTATCCCTACGCCGAACCATATGATCAGCAAAAACATGTGTTTAGCAGCTGTCACTTCTGACAGTCAAAATCTAGGTATATACCTAAATGTTGACTGTCAGAAGTCAGCTGTGAGCTGTCAGTCAGTACAAAAGTAGCCATGGGGCTACTGTAGAGACGTAACATCAAGGTTAAGATAGGAAGTGGACACTTGTATGTAACAACGCTTACAACAGATGGAACCTATCTCAATTACATTAACCTAACTTGATCAACTAAATCCCAATGTATAAGTCAATAAGTTCCTACTCAATCAAGGACTATAAAGAACCGATACAATTATTTGATGCCACCTAACCCAACCTACAAAGCCCATCCTGACAAATCAGCCCACAATAATAATACAGTCCCACAACTAATATTTACATTCTATCAACAAATTATTAATATTTATTGATTTTTTATCATGAGATCATGCCTAAACCTTTATATCTAAGGGATATTTATATCAGGTGATACAATAATTCAGAATTTGTGTGTGAATTAAACAATTTAATATTGTAGCTAAGGTTGAATGTTTATCATTAAATGCCGCTGCCCTAGATTAAGTTACATTTAAGTTTTGTGCTAATATATGAGTGTGTTAAAATTCCACAAAACATAAATTAGCACAAAACTAAAATACAAATTATGCCAGAACAGTGGAATTTAACGATAAACACACAACCTTCGTACTAATATTGTTTGAACCCACACTGAATTTCTGAAATATTTTAGGTATCACCTGGTATCAAATTCACTTTAAATTTGAAAACTCAGGAATATGAAAATGATGAAAAATCAATATGAATATTATCCCGTACATAATGTGTTTTGGCAAAGAACCAGACCATTGACTCAGAATTTATAAATAGTCAACTTATATCGAGAGAAACACATTATAATGAATTGACGAAGGAACTGATATGATACATTATTGGCCTACCCTTTTCTCCCGATGATTTGCACTGTTTAGTTAACATTTTAGAAAAAATTCTAAAAATAATCTTTCGTAAGGAGTTAAGAGTATGTTATAATAACAAAGACTACAATAAGAATTAAAATGAATACTAAAAGTTGAATAGACGAAAATGATGCAAATGTGTAATCAGTTTAATAACATTGTTAGCACCGAAACATGTCGGTAAAATAGAACTTCTGTAGACATCATCAGTTACAGGAATATCAATAACAAAGGAGTAAGGGAAGTCAATCCCAACAACAAGACTGTGATAATTTTTACATATATTTATATTCATTTCATGTTATTAATGTTTTTATGAACTTAGATTTAGATATTTTAAATTAAATGAGTTTAGAGTTTCTAATTCTATTAAACTAATTTTAAGTGTATTTTAATTAGTCAACACTTATATGTTTTCCTATTAACTCTATTTATTTATACTTTTTATACTTTTAATTTGACCTGCATTTCATTTAAATATGCCAACTATGTTTGTACACAGTATTTTAGTCCACTTTCTCTCCCATATCATTGTTTACTTTAGTATATTGCTCAATCTCTTTATTAAACTGATTACACATTTGCATAATTTTCGTCTATTCAACTTTTAGTATTCATTTCAATTCTTATTGTAGTCTTTGTTATTATAACAAACTGTTTAGTTAAATAATAACTAACCATAAAATGAGTGTTTAAGTACCATTGCAATGATCTGGGTCTTCTTTATACGGTGCCATCATGTCAGTTTAGTTTTTCCATTATAGAAGTTTGCGTGTGTGTTTTTAATGTACTGTCATATTTCATAGACTGAATGAGAAGTATTGGTTTTGCTTTATTTGAGAACACTCTATACATTCAATGGTGTGTATAAAACCAATTTATTATTTATTGGATGTGACGCATGAAATGGAACGAGAAAAGAGTTTCTCTCTTCTTTTTTTTTAGTGCTTATGAAATAATTATTTAAAAAAAAGGAATGTTTCGCTACTTACGTTTTCCTTCCTTTAAAAGTTTTAAAAGATATGGACATTTATCATTCATGGACTAATTTTCAAACGCAAATGAAGTGAAATGAAAATGTTTGATGTGTTTTTTTTTATGATAAATTGAATAAAATTAGTTTCGAACAAAAGCACCCACAAAAAAAAAGAAGTTTATTTAAATAGACATGTTAAGAAATGGTCTTAAATATTCATTATATTTTTCTACTAAATTACACATATGTCTTTCTGTCTGACCTACAAATTCTCACACTAGTTTTTTTTATTATATAATAATCAGATACTTCTAAAATAAAAGGAGTAATATTTATTAATTACATTCTCAATCAAGTTAGCTATTATAAAAGGTTTTAACTAAATGGTTTCCCACCCTACCTCCACGCAAATATAGGTATAGCTCCTTTAAATTAAACCTTAAACATCCTTACCCCACTCGTATATATATTTGGATGGACCACACGGTAAAAAAATCTTTTGGCTACCAAATGAAAAAAAGAACATAAACCAACTAATTTTAATTTTGATTATAGGATAATAATTTTAAAAATATATTTTTGAAAGTCAATTTTTATCATTGGAATATTCCAATACCACTACTTGATAAACTACCCGATATAGAAACAAACAATAAGTTAATCTAGACAATCAAATTTTAATATTTTTTTTATAATTGATATTATTAAAGCTCATAATAATAATTATTTTTAATTCAAACGAGCAGGGATGACAAATGCACCACAAATCTCTTAAAGAGAGGATGAAACATTATTTTGAGTAAAATTCACACCTATTGCACCAGCCTGGGCTAGTATCAATGACCTTATTGTTGTGATTTAAAGAAGAACCTGCAAAATACAAAGTAATTATTATATATATAATTTATATGTTTATATATATATATATATATAATAAATAATATTATATTAAATAAATAATATTTTATATAATATATATTAAATTATATAATAATTATTTATAATATAAATAGAAATAATAATAAAAATATAATAAATAATATATAATATATTTATAATATTATATTAATATATAATATATATATTTAATATATAATAATATGTATATATAATATATATATATAAACATATACATTTTTTATTTTCTAAACTAAAATGTGTAGGCCTAAGCTTATAATATTATTAAAAACAGTTACTAGCGTGCTATAAAGATGATATGCATGTTTTTCTTCTATTGAAAACGTAGATTTTTAAAATGCTTGCTAATATACCAGTACCTTACAAGCTAGCTTAACCTAGGACTTTAAACCTAATATTTAAGACTCAACCTCTATTGTTTAAATATATTAGTACTAAACTAGGAATTACCTTGATCAAATCTACCAGTTTGAACCTGGAATAGGCCTCCCTAACCACTCAGCCATTGAGATGGACCAATAAAGAGAGGTTATTTTCCCATCTTCACGCCCCATGCCCTTTACGATTGTTAAAACTGTGTATTGGAAGAGAAGATTGGACGGACTCTTTAACAACGAAACTGTCATGGATTCACCTTGTCAAGACAAGCAAGAAAACCCAAGCCGGCGAGAAATCGACTGTCCAATTAAGGAAGATCAAAATGTTCAGGGTCCAGGGTGGGTCCGCACTAGAGTAAAGTTTCGTGTCAATGGAAGAGGGAGGGGTGGGGGAGGGTTACGTTTTGTTAAGTCCCCAATTTCTGAGGGAGCTGCAGTCGGGAGATAGCGCTCTTTAGAAGGGAGATTACCCTCAATCCTTTTGTCACGGTCGTTTCACAGAAATGAAGGCCTTGTTGCAACACCAGATGAAATCGATCGTTTTAGTTGAGAGCTATTTGATTCAATGACCACGCCTTTAATCATAAATGAAATGTTGAAACTATGACAGGCGATATTCGAGCGTGATATCTATGATTTATGAATTTACTGAATTAATTAGTGCTCACTAAAAAAACCCCAAAAGAACACAAGCATCAAACACTGTACTTTATATAAAACAAATACAATTTTTTTTAACATTTAGAATAGTTTATTAGCGTCTTCATTAAAAAAAAAGCAACAAATCTAATACTTGGGATTAAAGTAAAACATTTCTAGGGCCTAAAAACGCGCTCACGAAGCATTTTATTTAAGTGATTAGTAAATTTTTTTGAAGATATATTATTTTATAATTGTTAATATAACTTCGAAACCTAACTAATCCCGTAATACCAATCTTTATGATGTTATGCATATGAGTTTTGTAGACAGAAATATTGTTTGATAAGTGTAATAATAAAAATGGGTGTGTGTACTTATGTACGCGCGTGAGAAGTTATACTTCTTTGGTATCATTAAAAAATAAAAAATAATTTAATAATATTTAGTATTAATTATGTTAAATAATAATATTTTAATTTATATCAATAAATAATACATACGGATAGTTAACCTCAATTATATTGGAGCACTTGAAAAATTCTATAAGCACAATTTTTTTCACTAATATTTACGAATAGTAAATAATATTAATCAAAATATTCAATTATAATCACTACTGGGCCTGGATTCACCAAAGGCTGCAAATAGTTGCGCCAGCGCAAGTTTGTAATATGTTCCAAATCCCTATTCACTAAAAGGAGCAGGCGCAATTTGAGAGCAAAGTTGCGCCTTTTATTTGCCACCACTCAAGAGTAGGCGCAACTATTAAATCATGATTGTCACTTCAATAAATTTAAATGGCGGCATATTATTGTATTGGCTTAAAATACAATTAGTTACATAAATGTACTCCAATTAATAATGAATTAATTAAAATAACAAAACGTATGTCAAGCACAAAATTTGTTTCAATTTAGACAGTGGTAACAAAACAATTACGTACCTTTTATTGTTGGATTTTTACATTCAAACAACGCAATGCCATTTCTTGCAGTATTACAAAACAAAACTACAAACTGTGTAATCTTCGTCTAGATCCAAAGAGGTTTGTATTCCTCCAAGTCCAAAGACATCTCGTCACTAAATATGGCAGTTAGTATAACTTTAAAATAAGTTTTAAAGTTTCTATAAACATTAATGTTTTATTAATGGAACTCAAACTTTAAACTAATAATATAAATAAAAAAATAATATTTTAATTTATATCAATAAATAATACATACGGATAGTTAACCTCAATTATATTGTAGCACTTGAAAAAGTCTATAAGCACAATTTTTTTCACTAATATTTACGATTAGTAAATAATATTAATCAAAATATTCAATTTAAATCAGTACTGAATATAATTTATTAGCACATATATAATTCGCACTTGTATGAAACTAAAACACGTGTTGTGAATGTAGAAACTAGAAACATGTGGATAAATATTATATATATGAAAACAGTGATCAGAGGCGACGAGCGTACCAACACGCGCGACTAACAGAGGTTCTATTTCTATTTTGTTGGTAGGTTGTTTTTTTTTCGAGACTTAATGAGCGGTTTAACTTCAACCTGTTACTTTTGTGTTACAGCGATGCGCGCGCATCTTAAAATTTCACTCTCATCATTTTTTCATAACGCGCCTAAAGAAGTATAACTTCAATAATATATACTCGTTTTCATCTTCCTTTATTAAGGTGCTAGCCAACAGTCAAGACTTCTTAACAGGATAGAATTGAAGATACAGAAGAACATTTGGTTTGCAGATTAAAAAATAAT
The DNA here is from genome assembly GCA_039000515.1 of Timema cristinae. Taxonomy (NCBI): domain Eukaryota; kingdom Metazoa; phylum Arthropoda; class Insecta; order Phasmatodea; family Timematidae; genus Timema; species Timema cristinae. The sequence continues at coordinate 126,261,414 of JBCFYV010011172.1, forward strand.
AAACACATCATGTTTGCATACAGGTGTTTACAATAAACAAATTTAATAACTAAAACATAATAAGGAGGAAAGCAAGAAAAAATATGATAATGTAATAGTAAATATTTTTAGGGAACAGTTCATAATAAACAAACAGATAGTATTTAATGGTATAGGTGTTTCTTAAATAACTTTCTAATTTAATATAATTATAATAATTATAATAATAATTACAAAGTTCTAATAAAAGGGACGTGAAGATACACATTATTTAACTATATAGTTGAATTCTGAAAATTTAAAATCGACACCTGGACACCGAAATCAAACCCAGTACCTTTGACTTGGCACGCCAAAGCTCTAACCACTCAGCTATCCAGGAATCGTCCCGTGCGCAGGGTCATTCTTCACTCATATTTTAAGGCAGAGTTTGTGATGGACAGTTACTCTCCCGGCGCAGTACGCCAAAACTTTGAACACAATTTAATAGTATTATTATAGTTTTCTGGGTGACCTGGTGGTCTAGGGGTAAGGTGTCAGACTTCTATGCTGGCGGCCGGGGTTCGATCCTCGGTCCCGGCACAGATTTATCTGATTTCCAAACCCTTCCTTCACCTCTGACAAGTTATCTTGTGAATGTGGGGAATGCCAGGCCTCCACCGTGGTTCGGATTCCACGTTAAACTGTAGGTCCTTCATTTCATCTCATAATCACCCTACCATTACACATTAGCGTAAGAGCGTATAACCCGAACGGGTAGTAAGACGCGGTGCTAATAATAATAATAATAATAATAATAATATAGTTTTCTGGTTGTAAAAGTATAGGGATTTGGTATTACTCTTAGTTCAAACAAACTATGTGTGCAGTTTGGGTGTTGAATATCACAACAACTGGCATAAAATGTTACATCCACAGCTACTAAATAAATAACTGTAAATATTATATTTATTAACCATGCACATGAAGACTATTTTAGTCAGTAATATATTTGACTGTTAGATTACCAGCTTTCTTGTCTTCATAGTCTAAGGCGTCATTCTCGTGTTGGACTAGACTGCTGATGACGGGAAGGCTGGGGTTAGAATCCCGGTCGGGTGTATTCAGTGCATTTTTCCCAACAAAATATGACTTTAATGTTAACTTTAGAATTAATTAAAATGATTGGCGCATTCTTGAGGTGAAATAGAAGAAGAATGTGAGTTAAAATCCGTATTTTTTCAGTTTTTATTGGAGAAATAAAGTTTCTGGGCAAAACAAACAAATTATTATTTCAGTATATATGTTTAGTATAAATTTCTTTGCATAGTAATCTCAACGGTTCTTTAGTATTAGTAGTGAGTATAATGGCATTCTAGCATAAGTTTTATAACTGAAGAGAAAAAGCCATGCTCAAATTCCGTAATGATAATGGTAGGCCAAGCGAAGCGAGGTTTTGTTTTAACTTGAGCATTTGTTTGGTATTTTGGGTCTCTTTCTATAATATGGACCTTTGTTACACGATTCATATCAAATGTGTTTGGACCAATTTTAACGAAATTTTGCAGTGTCATTCTTTGAAACTAGTTAGAAACGTGTATGAACAAGATTTGTCAATCTTTTTATTTGTTTCAATATGACTGACGCTCAAAATGTTTTTCGTTTAATAGCTCATCTTAAGTAATTTGAATTTATAATTCTAACCAATCAATCAAGTACTTAGGATTTTTTTTTTACATTATTTTACAATTATTTTATGTGACTTTAATATATTATTGAATATGGTCGTAATTTGTTTTCTGTCTAACTGGATCACCAAGGGAAAATATTCACTTCAAATCCAAGGAGAAATTAAAGGAACATTTTAAAGTTGAAATCCAAAGAAAAATATTAGTACTGTACTAAACAAGTTATCTTGTGAATGTGGGGAATGCCAGGCCTCCACCGTGGTTCGGATTCCACGTTAAACTGTAGGTCCTTCATTTCATCTAATAATCACCCTACCATTACACTTTAGCGTAAGAGCGTATAACCCGAACGGGTAGTAAGATGCGGTGCTAATAATAATAATACTGTAGTAAAGATAGTAACATGGAGGTAGCAAGGTAAACTGTTCATAAAACCATTAGTAGATATTCAAGAACAAACTACTGTTGAGATTACTTTGTAGAAAATTAAACTAAACGTTTATAACATTAGGCCAGGCGTAATATATTTTTAATAGGAAAAAATCCTAGAAAGCTGGAAAATGTTTTGATCAATTTATCTTGGGTTTTTTATTAGCATACTAAATTTTCCCTCTCGTGCAGGGTCTGCGTTCGCCGCAACAATGTAAAATAAACGCTAAAATTAGGCTTTCATTCAATGCAAGCTTTTCAATTAGCTTTACAGTATAAATAGTTATTAACATAACTACACAGAATAAAATTTTCAATAAAAATGTTACTAAGCATATTTATCGTCCGAATGATAGTTTCAAAGCTATAGCCATGGACAGGTTTGTGTTCGCCACAACAATGAAAAAACGAGCTAAAATTATATTTTCTTTCAATATCTCCTTTTAAGTTAGTTTTACATTAAAATTACTTGTAACCATCATTAAACAGAATTAAATTATCTATAAAAAGGTTCCTAATAATATTTATCTTGCGATGGATAATTTCAAAGCTATAACCATGAGAAGCGCAGTGCTTTCATGCAACCGCACCGAATTATTGTTATACCTTGTTGTAGCTCGCTTCCTGCGTTACATGATATTTAATTGCAATGTTTGAAATATAACGAATGCAGTTATCACTAAATATTCATGGTTTGGTATGCCAAAAAACTAATATTTATGATTAGTATCTAGTTTTTATACTTGTTTCTTCACCACGCGCGTTTATTTTAGCGTCGTATCCCCTGTAGGCCTAATCCATTACTAATAGTGTTATGACAACATTGATTCTCACAATGCCTATCCTTCTAGAGTTATCAGAGAAAAATTGAATAAATTTGACAAGTGTAATTTACTACAGCGGAACATGTGGATGCTAAGGTATCGTATAAGTATATCAAAAGATGATGAAGACCTTAAAAATATCTGGTTTAGTTTTTATCTCAACATTCCTTCCAGCTGGACACAATGTGATGTACATAAATACAAGGAGATGAAAATATGTATTGATACAAATCATACGAGATCAAAATATCTTCAATGATCACTTTAATCGGCAACAATTTCGATAGTGTAGAATTTCAGCGCAAAAAGAGAGTGATGGCCCTCCGAACATTTATCTCAAAAACAAAATATATAATGAAAACATTTCAATTGACCCTGTGATAGTTTTTCAACAAATTTCCCTGGCCAAGAAATTCTATAAAGAGCTACATCAGTATTTTCAGTTTGAATTGGTTCTCTATCCACATTCACTCTTTGAGGAATTAAGAATGTGAAAAACAAGAAAATCTTATTCATATGAATTGTTTTCTCCTGTGTTTGATGAAGTAAATTTTGGAAATATAATTCACAATGTAGATGGTCGACTTATTCTTCACCCTGTAGTTTGGCATCAAAGGTTAATATACTGTCCGACGAGCCAATGACAGCAACTATGTCTCAAGAAAAATTAATATTAAATGCTAAGAATAAAAACCGACCCTTCTAAATATTTATGTAAGAAGCTCGAAAATGAGGGTTTTGTTATTAAACAAGCTGGTTAGGATGCTAATTCTCTCATTATCAATACCGCAATCGGTATATCACGCGATTACGATTGTATTATTATAGTTGTTGAAGATATTGATCTGTTGGTGCAACTTACGGCATTAGCACCATCTTAATTCAACATTTACTTCATGAAACTAAACAAAAGGTAAACGGACATAAGAGAGTTTTTCTTCCAGCAGCTTTAACTTTACCAAAGAAGTGAAGGACAGTATTTTGTTTCTACATGCATTTAATGGCCATGACACAAGTTTCTCATTTCTCAAGCACTATAAATTAAAATGCTTTAAGCTATTGAAAGACAAGAAGCTACAGAAAATCGTCCAGATTTTCAAAGACTCAGGTGCACATCCGGATGTGATAGACACGGCAGGACAGCAATTAATTTCAGCCCTTTACAGAGCCCTGAGCAGTTAAAATTCGTTAGACAATATATGATTCCATTTATTCGCGAAATCTTTATCAAAATTACATTCAATCTCACATCTTTGCCTCCTACTTTGGCAGCTGCACATCAGCATTCGTTCCGACATAGCATCAAGTTCAGCAATGATATAGAAATCTCAAGAGCCAGCCGGCTTGAGGTTGGAAGAAAACTAAGTCGGTTCTGCTTCCCATTACAGCCACTAAAGGTTCAGCTCCACAAAGACTCCTAAAGACTATATCCTGCAAATTTACTAAATACTGCAAAGGAGCTTGCAGACGTAGAAAAGTTGTACTACGATGTTCCATTATTTGCGTCAATTGTTAGTGTCAATTGTGCACAAACATTGGACGCATAAAGGAAAGTTTGGATTACGACCAAGAAATCGATGTGCAACTGGACCACATCATGACAAAAGAGAACAGTGAGGTTTTTGAGTTGGAAAATAAAACACATTCACATGGGAGTGACCAATAAAATGAAAAGGAGGAAATTTGTCAACCCTCAACTTCTAAACGAATAAAGATGACATAAAAATATGTAGTGGATTAGGCATATGATGCTAAAATAAACGCAGCGTATACTCTACCTCATAGTGGCCTGAAAACGATTATATAAACTAGATATTATTCATAAATATGATATTTTGGCCACACCAAACTATGAATATTTAATTATAAATGCATTCGTTATATTTCAAACATGACAATTAAATATCATGTAACGCAGGAAGCGAGCTACAACAAGGTATAACAATAATTCGGTGCGGTTGCATGAAGGCGATGCGCTTCTTATGGTTACAGCTTTGAAACTATCCTTCACACGATAAATATTATTAGGAGCATTTTTATAAATAATTTAATTCTGTTTAATGATGGTTACAAGTAATTTTAATGTAAAACTAACTTAAAAGGAGATATTGAAAGAAAATATAATTTTAGCTCGTTTTTTCATTGTTGTGGTGAATGCAAACCTGTCTATGGCTATAGCTTTGAAACTATCATTCGAACAATAAATATATTTAGGAATATTTTTATTGAAATTTTGATTCTGTTTAGTTATGTTAACATCTATTTTTACTGTAAAACTAATTTAAAAGCAGATATTAAAAGAAAACCTAATTTTAGCGTGGATTCTCCGTTATTGCGGCGAACGCAGAACTTGCACGAGGGGGATAAATCCGTATGTTAATAAGACACCCAATAATGCTATCAAAATATTTGCCAGCTTTCTAGGATTTGGTTCAGATTTAGTAACTTTTTTTGTCTTGACACCTGACCTATGAGGCAATATTTGATTTATTTTGGCCAAAAAGTTTTATAAAAAAACTGCAAAATAATTATCTGAACTCGCATTCGTTCCCACCACACCCTAAAGAGCACACAAGCTCACAGATTAATTTACTAAAACCAACAAATACTTAAATATTTTGCCGACTCTTCACGATTCATATGCACTGTTGGATCAACGGGAATAATACTGATAAAAAGTTAATCAACTCTATGTAATTTTTTTAAACTCGAGTGTCAGAAAAATATATATAAACAAAACTTTTAAGTTTTCATATAACACTTAACTAATAAAGTTCGTGAAGTTACAAAACAAAAGTCAATACACTTTGAAAATAAATGGTAAAATTAAAGCTTTTTTCAAATGATCAAAAGTATAGTTTTTGTGTAACACTTCTTACTATCAGTCATGACTACACTCATACATAATTTTACACTAAGCTGGTAGTAACTAAGAAGATTAAATTTATATGAGCTGTACTCGCATTTGGGTGTAGAAAGATTCTGGAACTATTTTGGATAAACCACCCTCAGTACAAATTATATAGCTAAGACTCAGATTTTTCCGTTATCAGCAAAATAATATTTTACGATAGTGACACCTTTGTTAGATTGTATTTATTACCGTTGTTATTAATGGCGTAATTTGAGGGGTAGAGATGATGGAGGTAGTTTTAGAGGAAGTTAACCCTCATTATTGTGGAGAAGGTGTTAGAATACTACAGAGATAAGTCGCATGAAGGAAAATCTTCTTCTCCCCTCACTTCCTCGAGTGCACCCGGTCGAGAATCGAACTCAGCCGCATCATCATTGGGGCAATCCAAATTGTATCGACCATGATGCCTTATACCATGTGACGGTTGGTGCGAGTATGTATGCGTTACATTTAAAACATTTATAGTGATACATTTAAATTCTACTTTATCAAACATTTAATTTAATTTGGTAAGAGTTGACTAAAATGATGTTTGATTGTTTTTACAAAGCTCTTTGACGGAGTTTTCGCAATGTTGCTATAACATTAGCAACCAAATTTATTATAAACTTTGATATTAATGTAGTTACAGTTTAAAGTAGTATTATTTTCTGGTGTAATCTGAAGGGCGCTGGAGTATGTTTAATTGAGATTTAGAGTGAGAACATTCGTGAATGAGAATATTGATTATACGTTTACTAAATATTAGGCCAGATAACCACTTTCATGTTGTGATAGTTTCCTTCTGTGAGCTTAAGGAGACAGAGAAATTAATAAAATAAATTAATAAAATTATAATATAAAGAACATACTTGTATGTTACATTTACTTAAATTGATTGGTATAAATTCTTAGGTCAATTGGATCAAGATAAATAATAAGAAACACAACGTGTAAGATTATTTATCTTACACGCTATGTTTCTTATTATTTATCTTGATCCAATTGACCAAAGAAGTTATACCAATCAATTTAAGTAAATGTAACATACAAGTACGTTCTTTATATTATAATATAATATTCCTCCTTACTACAACTATAATGAATATTACTGAAATGATTAAAAAAAATTAGTTTTTCAAGTCTTTAGTGCATATTTGTTAAGTAACTTAAATATGTAGTAAAGGCTTGTTGTAAAGTTAAATATTATGTATATATATATATACATATATATGTATATATATACATATATATATACATATATATATTACATATATATATATATATATATATATACATACATATATATATATATATATCTGTAAAGAGCTTTTGATAGTTATCTATAGATATATAGGCTACATAAAACGTACCAACATTAGTGTGGGTTTTAGGTACATAAGCCCCCCATAAATGTTAAAAACTAATTTAGAAAAGAATTAAAATAAAATGGAGCCAAGGTAATTGAGAATCCATGGTTGTGTGAGGGTGGGAATAAAACCAAGAATGCAATTAAGATGAAAGCCAAAATCTCTCTCCTCTATCCACGCTAATGTGGATACATTTTCTCCAACATACCCTTATAGTGCCTATACATTGGTTTAACCTTATAATTGAGAGTAAAATGTCCAGTACCTCAGTGCTTAAACGATGTTAGCCAAGGCTTTAAACCTTTAAAGAATTATTCTTACTATATAAGGCTTCCCTTAACATTAAGATATGTTATAGTAAAAACTATTATGGAGTCGGCCTACCATTTTTGAAACTTCATGAAAGTTATTTCAACTACGCTGATGGATTAGGGATGAGGAAGATAAAATTTAGAGGAAGTTAACCTGCATTTTAGTGGGAAAAATGGGAAATCATTTAGGAAAAATGTCTTCATTATGAAGGCTACTTTTCGAACCACGACCTTTCCATCATTGACAAATCATACTTGATGATCTTTATATCTAAGTGCCCACTATTGTGATATACCTTCATTTATTCATACGCCAAAATAAATACGTTCTACAGTGGTCGCTTTTGACAGAAAAACTAATGTCTATACTGACTGTTGTCTGACAAGTAAAGCAAGTTTTGTCAATGCTAGCCGCCCTGTTTTCTATCTTCTAAAAGTGTGACCCTAGAATAGACCTAGCTTAGAACAAGGTCTCAGCTGATGTTGAACCGACCCTCTTGGTTCTCTCGGGTGGACTCTTGCGTCAACATGAGACAAAGTTGTTTCCCCAAGTTTGTCGTACTTCCGTTAACAGGCGGAGTAGCTAAGTTAGAGAAACAAGGACATGGGTTCGAATACTAACTGCGGTTTAAGCCCTAATGGACTTTTCCGGGTCTTAAATATGGTATTTGGACCTCTCCATTGGAGCAAATATTGAAACGGTACGTTTTAACGGCCGCGTAAAACGGTTACTGTTAAATAAGACATGATGAGGTAGAGGAAGAACAATATGAAGGGGAGCTGATACAAGATAGTGTGGCATGGCTGAGGGTGATAAGGTAAGTAAATATACAGCACAGTTTTCAAAAGAAGGGGGGTTTTAGAAAATACAAATATTTTTGGTCAGAATTGATCATATTTAACTACATTAATAGTCTTATTTTATAGGTATTGATAGTATTTAATCTTAAAAGTGACAGCTGCAGATCACATGACCTGACGTATGAATAAGTGAAAGTACATCTAGTAACTAGATGCCATAAAAAAGCCTTTCCTCTGAAAATTGGAACGTAGATGGGCTTAATCAAAAACATTAATAGGCTTGGGAATTAATTAATACTTGACGCTACGAGTGTGTACAATTTTATACTTTTAGTAAAAAAACGTTTAAAAATATTATATAATATAAATAATTATAAAGGCCTAATACAATTTTGGTCAACTTCATTCTTACTTGCTCAAAAAAATACTAGACCGTTGTAATATATTTATATTAATAAAATTAAGTGTTTGTGTATTTTGCATTAGCATTGAGCGATATCTACCGCAAACAGATAGCTCAAATTTAAATATTTGTAGCTCATGTACATGAACATGTGCACTTCGAGGCAGGAATTTAGGAAATTTGATTAGATCTTTTGATTAATTAAAACCGAAAAAATGAAGAAATATTAACTCCGCGAGAAAGTGTCACTAAGTACTACATTTCATACAATTTGTAATGTGGTTTGGTGATAATGGAAGTTTAATTGCCATTGAGAGTAAACTAGACGTCTTTGTTTTCTACAACAAATTCTTTTTCTCATATCGCAATGATATATTAATTTGTTACATACGGTACTTACTTAATCACGCCATTCCCTTACGCTCTTCTTTTATTTTTACTAGCACCAACAGTCTAGAATTCAAAGTATTTTGTATAGAGAAGATATACATTAATCTTCAAAATAAATATCAGCTTTTAAAACCTGTGCAGATTTTATCTATATTTTGACATTGTGTATTAGTCGGCCTACTTTCGCGTTTTGTATCACAATCCAAACCAATAAAGGATTATTATTTAAACATAATTTAAGATTTGGTTACTATTTACGTGGCTTAGGGCCAGTTCTCACGTGTCATTTTATATCAAACACTTTCAATGATTTATTGAAAATGAATCAAAATGAATGTCAGAACTCTAATTTCATTTAACGCTTTGATCAAAAGTGAAAAATAGTTATACTTTTCTCAATTTTTAATGATTATTATTGTAAAATGAAGACGAAATGAACAATGAGAAGAACATGTACAAGAAATATTGAATTCCTTTTTCTTTTAATGTAAAGATTTATTTAAATTTAACGTTACACTGCGACCACTTGCAACCTTGTATTGGATTTAATCCTCAATAATTTTTGTCCAGTTTTGACTCATTTTGACGTCTGGACACGTCAGACAGCCTTTATTGAAATCTATCTGTTGACACTCTCATCTACGCTTCCTTTTATTTAATATATTTTCTAACTCGTGCGATAACTGCACACACATTTCACAAACCACAACGCGCATTTATTTTGAACGGCACCATTCCTATAAATGAAACGGTAGCTAATCAATCTCATCATGACCATCATGATCAATGATACAAGTGAACAAATTCCTTTAATTTTCATTTTCATGAAAAATGAATCATTGGAAATGAATAATTGAAAATGACACGTGAGAGCTCGCCTTTATTTTGTATCCTAGAAATAGCAAAACTACTTTATAGATTCCTCGTGCGATGAACGGGTTTTACACCAGTTTGATATATGCGTCTGTGTTAATATTGGGATCCTGGATCATTGGTTTGAGTATCACTGTTCCACCAATTTAACCATATGGTGACAAACATAAATGGAGGTATAAACAACAACTACCAGAGCGCACTGACTTTGCTGAGAAAATACTTTTATCAACTTAAATACAGAAAAAACATCTGCGTTTGAAGACGCGTTGAAACAAAAGTGGGCATTAGTGTAGTAAAAACAATATAATCTGATAAAATAAAAGAAAAATAGAAAAGTAAAGGTAATAAATAGGGTATAGTGCTTGATTTTGAGGGAAACTATGAGTTAATAAGGTAACGTGGAGGGGTGGAAGTAAAGAAGAAAGCCAAGGACCCTGTCAAACTTAGTTAACTTTTTCTTTGTCGTGTCTTTCCAACAGTGACAAAGCCACTCCTTTAACTATGGGATGTCCCTATAGAGGTGGTGGTGGTGATGGATGTACAATGTATATTACCGTATTAGGCTATGCTTTATGTGTCTCATTTGTGGCGTTGAAGCGTTACACTTTGGACGACTACCCCTTAGAAACTATAGTTCGCATCCCTTTGTGGTCAAAGTTTCTTGGTATTCACGTGGGGCTAAAACAAGTAAAAGTCATTCTGAGTTTAGAAACAGGCGTTAATAACCTTACTTGCGTTAATCCCTTTGCAATACACACAATAAATATATATGTTGGACGCAAATCCTGAAAACGACCAATAGAATGATTTGTTTCTCAATTCTGAGATTGGACGTTTTAAAATTATCAAAACCTGAAGATCTATTCAATTTCAGCGTTGAGTGTATCCAAACAACCAAACCTAGGATTGCGCGATTACTAAACGACCAAAGTTGAAAATACAATAATACGGTCATTAGGTTAGTTAGGTTAGGTTAGGCTTCAAAACACTTTTTTTTTTCATGTGGTCTTGATAATTTAAAATAAATTTGTAATCTATGTCTGGTTCTGTTTGCATATCAAGGAGATACACTTGCCCTCTTGAATTCATGTGGTTGCTTAAAGTTGGGCAGGCACCACCTGCTCAGTCTGGTCGAGAATTTAACTAAAATTTTATTTCAAATTTTGGTTGTTTAGTAATTGCACAATCCTAGAATTGGCTGTTTAGATACGGCCAAACACTGAAATTGAATATAACTTTGGGCTTTGATCTTTTAAAACATCCAATCCTAAGATCGAGCAAAAAATTCGTACATTGGTCATTTTTAGGCTTTGCGCCAAACATACACACTTTAATTTTTTTAAATATATAAAGGACCTTAGGGCCATCCTTAAATTACGTAAGGTTTATTTGGGTGGTGGGGGAGGGGGGAAAGAGGTATTTCAGTATTTTCTTAGATTTTATTACAGGAGGCTGGGGAAAGGGGGTCAGAATCAAATTTACTGTAAGGTTTTTCATCAAAGTTTATAGTAAAACAAAATCTAAAAAAAAGATAGTGTAAAATATATGTACAGTATTATAAAATTTCCCTTATATTTAATTAGCTTGTGATGTGCTACTCCTTATTTTACTGCAATTAAATTTATTCTAAAATGTTATATCTTTCGCTTCATTACCAACCCTTATGTCAAAAAATAACTAAATGATTAAAATAATGTTATTAACCAAATTGTAAAAAGAAAATATAATAAGATAGAGGGGAGGGAAGGAAAATATTATAATCCCCTACGTGGGGGCTTAAAATGGGGGAGCGGCGAGGGTAAAAATCCATAAAAAAAATTCTTACGTAATTTAAAGACGACCTTTAATCTGGTAGCTAGAAAAGATGTTAGATCTACTTTCACTTATTATTACGCCAGGTCATGTGATCTCCAACTGTCATTTTTAATCGATATTATCAACACCAATAAAATAACATTCATACTAACTTAAATATTATAGATGTTGGCCACAAAAAATAGAAGTATTTTCTAAAAGGCTTGTCTTTCGAAAATTGAACTGTATCTATGCCTTTTAGGGTGGTATGCAAGAACTTCACTAAGTGCTAGTGGCTGCTTAGTGTACTCTGGAGCACACTCATGGTCTACCTTCCAGCCTGTGATGACGCAAGCAAACCAACCCCTATAATGGTCTACTCACGCTAAGCGTCCACTTAGTGGTGTTTTTGCATAAGGCCCCTTAAAGTTCGGAGCATCACTATCGTTAGATTTTTGCCCTAGACTGTTCTGAAAAATTTTAGGTTCGTGTGTACCACGTGTTACAGGCGCAGTTATCGCGTTCTCCCGGGACGCCAATTAGTACCCCCACCATCACCACCCCTTCAACAAAGTTGGGTGGACCGGGGACGGGGGTTGTTAAAGGGGGCGTGCCGGTGAAAATGAGGGGAGAGTGGGTCGAAGAGGTAAAATGGGGCATGGGGGTACAGTCCTCTCCCCTCCCCTGCGCAAGTAAGTAGTCCTAGGACCCATGTCTGTAACGTCCAAGCTATCACCACTCACTCACAAATTACAGGGGGGGGGGGGGACCCGAGCCAGAACGGACGCTCTATGGGTTTAATTGTCCAGGATAATTGACTGGAGTTACATGCTTTCAGCGACCACTAACTTAGAATAATGATAGTAAGTTACAGACATTTCCAACAAAGCCCCACCCAGTTCTAATCCAGACCTTCAGTAGCTCAGTGATTACTATTTTTTTTTTCTTTTTCTTCCAAGAAGGGAATTGTGGTAAAACTAATTTTATCTCGGTTGGGTATTTGATCATGAAAGTTCGTATTAGTACTTCTGAATTGGGTACACATTGGCATTAATTTAGTTTCGAGATGGTGATTCCTTGTTTCTGGTGTCCCTCTGGGTCAAGGCATCATTTCCGACTTGTGTCTTGTGAACAATTTGTTTTCCTGTTACACGTAAGGTATTATTTTCTTCTGTATATGTATTGCTAGTTTTACAGGCTTTTAAAATAAACCATAAGATATTAGCGTCCGGGACGTCTCCTACCTCACCTTATTTAGCACCCTGTTAACATGATTATCCGTTTATAAACATTTTTAACGAGAAGATACAATACTTCACGTACGTTTCCTTTGAAAACCTTTGATTCATCATACCTGTACACATTGAAAGTACTCTGATCGTTTTTATATCGTGGTAAAATGAGTTCGGGCTTCGTCTTCTTTTTATCATTATGATGTCACTAGTTTGATTAAGTATTTCTTAAACATCACGTACTAAAACTGGAATATCTTTCGCTATGTTAGAATTTTACCGGTATGAGAAAAGAGATCTTACCTTTATTTGAAGCTAGGAGAGGTCAAATTACATCTAGAGGTCTACATTCATTAAGCTTCGTAATCTGACATTTTGAGATTTTAAGTAGGGAGAGAACGGTTGTAATTCGAGTGAGCCATATTGTCTCGACCCTTAGACCCGTATCCCTAAGTTAATTCACTTTATAAATAGCTTGTTAAAGTGAGACTGTCTTCCAAAGCACTTGTGAATTTCATGAACAATATTAAATTATGAAAATATGGTATCATACTAAACAAATTACAACATTATTAATGAAGAGAAAATAAATGTTGGTTCCAGTTTGGATATTTAAACTATTATGGGATGATTTACCCTACATTTAACCGTCGTATTGAATACAGATTAACTTCTTCAGCTACATATAGCCGGTAAAATAAGTGGTACGTGATTCATAAGCTATGGTTAGATTTACTATAGGGTCATTATAAGGGGTAAGGGTGATTTATATTAAGTTCCCATCCATCCTCTAGCAAGGTGGATGTGGGTGGGGAATTTACTTAAAGTTAGCCTCTAAAGTTATACAGACGGTCTCTGATGGTATTAGATGGCACATTTACTTACTCAATGGCATTGGGAACTGAAGGTTCACTGCCGCAATTACAAAAGTACGCCACCTATCAGTATCTTGAGCTAGTTATATCCACCTCACCCCATCGCATACTAGCTCTATTTAGTCAACCTCATTACAACCTATCTCTATCTTGAGCTAGCTATATCCAGTCCACCTCATTAGGGTTCGGCCAAGACTGACAAGCGTGCGAGCGAGCGCGTAATTAGCAGACCCTAGTTCATCAGAGAAAATGTCTCTGTCAAAGACACTTGGTACATCTCTGGTCCTCGAAAATTTTTACAGAAAATATTGTGTATTTATAAAAAAGAAGGGTGACCTGGTGGTCTAGGGGTAAGGTGTCAGACTTCTATGCTGGCGGCCGGGGTTCAATCCTCGGTCCCGGCACAGTTTTATCTGATTTACAAACCCTTCCTTCACCTCTGACAAGACATCTTGTGAATGTGGGGAATTCCAGGCCTCCACCGTGGTTCGGATTCCACGTTAAACTGTAGGTCCTCCATTCCATCTCACAATTACCCTCCCTACCATTACACATTAACGTAAGTGCGTATAACCCGAACGGATAGTAAGACGCGGTGCTAATAATAATAATATAAAAAAGAAAAAAGTAGGAGTGCACCCAATTAATAAATTGAGAAATGTGTATGGTACTGTACTGAAGTGTTTTAAAATCAGATTAGCAGCACCAGTGGCGGAATGGTGCGTTGCACTCGATAGCTTTTGACTAGGAGGCAAAGGTTCGAATCTTGGCTCAGTGAACTGAAGGTGATTTTTAAAACTTATTTAATGTTGTGGTTTTTTCATACTTTCTCAAAACTAATGGTGATTCTTATTTGTAAAGGCCTACTTTGATTATAATATTGAAGTATTTTAACATATCGGGTTTACATATATACATTATTTTATTTATGGTCTTACCAATTAAATTAGGCCATTAATAGCAAGTGTGTTAAACCTATCACTGATAGAAAAAAGTCAAATATCATGTCAAAATAAGAAGTTTCCCTAGCACTCAATGAACCAACATACAATAATATTGCCTAGCGCCTGGAAACTAGACTGTACCGGGTCGAGCGCGCGCGCTTGAAAAATAGAACCAGTTCTATCTTTCAAGCGTGCTCGCTCCAGTGTGGCCACCCCCCATTACAACCAATGTGTTCTATTTTATATTTAGTCGCTCGCGCGCTCCCCTCGCGCGCTCAGTCTGGCCGTACCCTTACACCCTATCTCTATCTTGAGATAGCTATATCCAGTCCACCTCATTACACCCTATCTCTATCTTGAACTAGTTCCATCCAGTCCACCTCATTACACCCTATCTCTATCTTGAGCTAGCTATATCCAGTCCACCTCATTACACCCTATCTCTATCTTGAGATAGCTATATCCAGTCCACCTCATTACACCCTATCTCTATCTTGAGCTAGCTATATCCAGTCCACCTCATTACACCCTATCTCTATCTTGAACTAGTTCTATCCAGTCCACCTCATTACATCCTTTCTCTTTCAGGTCCATTCTAATGTTGTCCTCACATCTACATCCAGGTCTTCCCAATTGTCTCTTCCCGTAGGGTAACTATAAAGCACATTGCAGTTAATACATTAAAATATTTCTCATGAATGAAAGAGTGGCCTAAGTGGATTATTTATTGAGGAGAGTGAGCCCTATGATTAAGGACTGTAAAGATTGCAAAATATTTTCTGAATTTAAGAAGCAGGCTTGATTATATCTTTATGCGTAAAATCTTACTTACTAGCTGTCCGGTATTATTTACACTGATAGAGTAAGGTCGAGGAATATATAATTCAGAGGATCCACACTAGAGTAACGGGAGACATGGAAGTTGGTCTAGGATGGCGAATCTCAGTAAAACCGCCCGGGATTCTAACCTTGACCTTCCAGTCACCAGTAAAACAGACAAAATGAGACTGACGCCGTTATCTATGAGTCCAACGTTTCAGAAATTTTCAAATTTAATACCAATATCTACTCTGTAGTTAAATGAAGTGATATATTATTTTATGTACTGGATCTACTCACTATAAATTCCATGTGCATTGCTAAATTTAAATTTATTATCTTACTAAGATACTTTGAACAATTTTCTTGTCTCTTGATTTTAAAACTGAGTGCTCAAATTGTCTACGCCAGCCCATTCATAAGAAATCCCTCTCTGTGAAAATCAATTATTTTTATTAAGTAGATTATTGGCGAAGACATTTTTATAGTTCCAGTTCATTTGAGAACTAAGTGCTGTCATAATAACTTGAAGATAAATGAATAACAGCCAAAGAATGAAGC
>JBCFYV010011172.1:126285081-126455116 GCA_039000515.1 Timema cristinae
TAGTGTAGTTAGTACTTATGCGTATAAAACTAAACGGGTAGTAAGACGCGGTGCTAAACAAATATTAATGTCGTGAAATAATTTAATGTGGTTGTACACCAGAAGGAAACGACAAAGATGAACATTGTTACGTGTAGGTAAGCATGTCCTAGTACTTGGGATGTTTTAAATCGTATACGCTTGGATGTTGTGATAATAACTCACACAGCTAAACATCCTGCAAGTTGGTCATGAGAACCGTCAGCTTACGTTGTGTAAACATCATTTAAATAGATTAATACACAACATTCAATAACAAATAATTATGCAATGTTGCTGCGGCTCTAGTTGCAAGCACTGCTCACGCCACCAGTGCAGCGACACTTGTCACCATCTTCTCGTGTCGCAGACTGAATTCAAACTGAGGGTGCAGGTAACTGTCGCAGCTTGGACAACGCAACCTTAAGTGTTATCTCAAAAGTTAACAGCTCTCAGACTGTGTCAAAGACTTGTAAATGCAATAGTTATAAATAGTTAATTTATTCTAAGACAATAAATCATCTCTAACTCTTCCACATATCAATATAATATTTAATGCTTTATAAATCTTCTGATTTATTTTATACCCTGTTTTTCACTTACCTTAACCCTCTAATAAGCTTTAATTGAGAAATCTATAGACTCAAATCAATTATTACACGGTCTAAGGCGTCACTCTCGCATTAGACTGGATTTGACAGTGACGGGTAGGTCCATGTTTGAATTTAAGCTGATTGTACTGATATATTTTAAAAAATCATGTGTTTTCCAACTCTCTTCAGCAAATATGAATACATTTAATCTAAATCATACCTTCAAAATCTCTACTCCTTTAGGGTAAATATGCAGGTAACCTGGATGTAAAAATAACGTGGAGCATAAATAGTCTAATGTAATACCCCTGCCTAGATTGGGATGTTTATTTAAAACTAACCCAACAACGTTGAACCTAAGACACTGAAAGAACTGGTCTAGCTTACTTGTTGTGATGAGTTAGTAAACATTAGGAAAGAACGCTGACAACTCATAACAAATTGTCCCCGTTATGCTCGGCAACTGGGCTGAATTGAACTATAAAGGGTTTTTATTTGGGACTACCGCGGTTGACACATTAAGATCTATTCAGAGGCAGTCACACTGCCCGTCATCTGGACCACGTGGATTAGAACATCGGGTAGTTGTGCTAAAGGGCAACCATCATACCCAGGGTATCGGGTTCGAATCTGTAACGGTGTTAGTCGAGCCTGTAAAGTATTATCTCACGAGTGCATACGTCAAAGTTCTTATATCATTTTGTACATCTTTTAACATCATATATTTGTATTAGCTTTCTATGGTACTAATAAACCCCAAAAAGAGAGCCGTAATTAGAATTTTGAGCCGAACCATCTATTTTGCCACCAGCTCAACCCCTCCCCGCAAGCTATCCTGACAGATTAGGCCCACGGAAAGGGGGACGGCAACACTAATAATTATAATACCATAAGCCACATGGCTGACTCACTCACTGACATTAATGTTTACCCAGTTACAGATGAGCTAGAAACTTGAAATTTGGAAAAATTATGGCTTCTAGCCTGTAACCGACGGGAAAATTACAAAAAGTTAAAAAATGTAATTTTTAACCCCCGAAAAAATGCAATATGTCAGAGCAACTTTTAAGGTCGGTACGGACCTTTCTTTGGAGGTCTCTTTATGGCTAAACGGTAAGACCTATCAAAAAACAGCTCTGGAATTAAATCAGTTTACATCCACTTGCAAAGAAAAATTACTGGAGTTTTGGGGGGTGGAGCCCCAATGAGCAAAGCTAGTTTATACATGTGATCTAGAGAGTTGCGTAAAGGTCACCATGTATAGTTCTGACCCGATTTACCAGGGACAACCAGACGCAACGAGAGTTGTTTACAATCTTTTCCCGATGCGAATGCTAACAAAGTTCTTTAAAAACTAGATTATTTTCATTTTATCTGATATACCTACTAAATATCATCATTATTTACTAGAATAATATATTAGTAAAATAAGAATGCATTCAAGTTATAGCTTCGTCTAACATAAAGTGTGTGCAACTATATTATTATTATTATTATTATTATTTAGCACCGCGTCTTACTACCCGTTTGGGTTATACGCTTTAAGTACTAATTACGCTAATGGATTAGGAAACGGGAAAGTTTAACTAGAGGAGGTGAACCCGCATTTGCGTGGAGGGAGAGTGGAAAACCATTTAGGAAAAACCACCCCCAGTTCACCCGATCGAGATTCGAACTTCGATCTCTCCGTCCTCAGCAGTCGAGCTCACCACGACTAGAGTGTTAGCCAACTACGCCACCGAGGCGGGTATGTGCAACTAAAGTGAACATTGCACTTGTTTGCCGTCATGGTTTGAATACCAACTGTGTACACATGGGGTGTTTATCCACATCATTCTTATTGTAGTTTTCTAATATTCCCCTTAAAACAAAGTAGGTATATTTCCTACTAATATACCCTCCTTGACCTACCCTTATCATTAGAAACCTTAACTCTTATTGTTGTGCGAGTGGTCTCACGTTGCACTTTGTCGCCATTGACAGGCGAATCAGAAGTAATTCTTGAATGTGATTTATATTAGGGCCCCCACCGTGGTTCGGAGCCCACGTTAAGCTCTAGGTCCACCCAGATTTCCACCATCATTATTCTCACCCTCCATCCTATCATCTGAGGATAGTAGAATTCGCCTTAATGGTGTCTCCGCCTCAGAAATGAATTCCTTCATAATCCAGGAGAGCAGAGGTAAGATAAAGCCGAATGGCCAAGATCTAGAGCATTAACCCCAACCCACCACCATATTTTTATCAAGATTGATAAATAATACATGTTTGACGAACCGTGCAGTAAGCTACGAGCCACCTTGTAGAAGGAACTACAACACAGAAAACCACAAGTGCGCTCAAAAACTGTTACCACCACTGGCCCGATTAATGAGGAGTAGGAAGGTTTCTCTCATTGGGTGTTTTCACGCACGTAGCGTTCACAAGTTCTCACTTGGAGAACTGGAATGGGCCCCAAGGGATGCAGGCTGAGGGGACAAGGAGGGGGCAACAGAGGGTAGGGGTGTTATGTCCAAATTGAGAGCTCGAGTGGTTTTCAATAAATTGTACCTTTTGTGTGGAAGGGATTGGGGGAACGGCGCGGCGTATTTATATGTTCTTTGGGTTATTGGTAAATTCTGTTTTTTTTAGTGACACAAATTTAATTAAAATAGAACCTACATTCGATTGGGTTGTGGAGTTGATTGGTCAGCTATTAGGTCATAATTGACAGCTGTAAGCGTTACTATATCTACTTTCATGTTTATAAAATTGCAGATATCATACGAGAATTTAAGCATTTGAGTATTTTTGTGCACAAGTTTTTTTAATTAGTTATATATTCCTAAGTTTTTTAAAACCCTTATTGACATTATCGATTTTGCTATAAACTTGTGAAAATGCTATGGGCCTATCCCACTTAAGGCACTACTCAAGGCCGTCACCAGAAAAAACTATGGTGACACAAGCCCCCAAACGCTGGAGGTGGAAAAAAAACCTGAAGAATGATGAATGCTTTTAAAAGAAATTTGGAGCTAACTAAGGGTAAAGATTAAACATATTGTTATTTTGTTAATGTTAGTGTTAATATTAAAAATAGATTTAGTTTTGACTTTATTAAATTGAAATTACAAAAAAAAAAAAATCATTGTTCTTTAAATGTTTACATTGCTATTTAGTTAATGAATAAAGGCTGGGAAAAATGTATCAAAACATCTAATTCACAGTTTTATTTAAAGAAACCAGAACTATTTTTACAAAAGTAGCTACTTATGAAATGTGATTACAGTTTTCATTATTATGTAGGCCTATATATGGGATTACTAAGTTTCACAGAAATTATATTAGACCAAATTCAGGCTGTGAGTCCAAATAATTTATAAGATATAAATACATCATTCTTATATACATAAAATGCAAATTAATAGAAAAAACATTCGTGCGTGCAAATAGCTTTTCATTAATTTTTCCTTTGTATATTAATGAAAAATATTCGTGTTCGAAAATAAATTGTTGATAATTTGAACTTTGTGTAAATGTGGCTAGTGGTTTATTTATTTATTTCAAATTTCAAACAATACGTTCAACAAGTAGTAATGATTGTACTAAACTGAATTTCCCACAACTAATATTATTATTTGGTCAGAGGACGTAGCTCAATAAAAATCTAGGTATTAAAACATTGCTTGATCCGCTCTGAAAGCGTTCTATTTTAATCCCGACAGGGTTGAAGTTAATTAATTCCCCATTTGGGAGAAAGCGTCTGAGATATAAGGAACTATGGCTAACCCGTATTAATGTCAGCGCTATATATATAATCGTTAATTAGACTGTTAATTTTTTCACAACTTAGGTATTTTCTTGTTAAAAATCTGGTTGGAATCATTATGTGTTAAGTCTTCTCTTTTAGACCATTTATGTTTATTTTAGCTCCGCGTCTTACTACCCGTTAGGGGTATACTCTTATGTACTAACTACGGTAGTAATTTTAGGATTAGGAAGGCTACAGTAGTCCCATGGCTTCTTTGGTGCTGACTGACAGCTCACAGCTGACTTCTGACAGTCAACATTTAGGTATATACCTAAATTTTGACCGTCAGAAGTGACAGCTGCTAAACACATGTTTTTGCAGATAATATGGTTTGGCGTAGGGATACATAGTTTGGTCTGGTAACTTTTCAAAGCTTTTAACTACCAGCTGAAAGCTGTCAGTCAGCACCAAATAAGTCATGGGGCTACTGTATATTCAGAAGAAGTGTACCCGCATTTGCGTAGAAAGAGAGAGAGAGAGAGTGTAAAACCAGTTTGAAAAACCCACCTTCAGTACACCTGACCAGAATTACGTATGGGTAAAGGTTTGTGATTGTTAACAACATTAATTTATATATTTAAACTAATAATAACGTTTGTTGTACTTTTAATTTAGAGATACTAGTTGTATTTTACACGGAATATTTTTTATTTGGTCTATCTCTAAGACCTGTACACATATACCTTGATTTTGGTTGGAAGAACAGTTGAGAACATCAAAACATATTTCTTTGCGGTCAACATTGATAACATTTTACCATATTATTTGTGTTATTTTATAGGTATTGTTAATAAGTATCAAAAGTAACATCTGCAGATGACGTGACTTTATGTATGAATATATAACAATGTTTTAGTAACTTTAGTAACTAACTTCTACTGTTCTTCCTACCAAAATCATATTATAGTTGACTTTTTAAGGTTGGGCCTAGGCCTGAGAAGTTCGCACATCTCACATAGACCAGTTTGTTAAATATTAAAATCAATTATTAATGAAGTTTTGGCTCGTAGCTACTCATAATAAAGGTTCATTCTAACTAAAGCTGCGCTCTTCAGAGCAGCAAAATGCTGTGGAGGTTGTTTCCCATTGGTTGGACGGTCCACACCACAACAGCGCGTCGCGTCAGAATTTGTTGGTAGAGGAATGGATGCTTCTACAGTCCAATTTTAATAGAAAGGACCCTTTAAAAAATAACATCTTTATTTTTTGCTGCTTAAATTTATAACATTTTACCATATTATGTGTGTTATTTTATAAGTATTGATAATATAAATCAAAAGTAGAGAAGGGTCGAATTTTAAAAATTCTATTAATTTTATACAATCCTAATCTTGAATTTTCTTTAGAGTCTCGAATCCTAATTCAAATACTCGAATCTTTAAAAACATACAAAAATTTTAGTAAAAGTGAAGATATCTATTTAAAGTTTTATTCAAAATAAGTTGTTTAAGGCACTGGCCAATGATATTTTGTTTGTCGTGTTTATTACTTTATGTAAATTAGTTATATTAACTTTTTTTTATTCTTCCAAATACACAAGTCTATAAAATTTATTTTACATATCGATTAAAATTATTATTTAACTCAAGGTATTAATAATTCTACTACTTGCGTATAACCCGAACGGGTAGTAAGACGCGGTGCCAATAATAATAATAATAATAATAATAATAATAATAATAATAATAATAATAATAATAATAATTCTACTCGTATTTGTGATACTTTTTTTACAATTTTTTACAAATATCAATTATATAGAATACAATATAATTCGAGAGATGTAAGCATCCCACCTCTAGTAAAAAGTGATATCTAAAGATAATATGACCCGAAGCATAAACACTTTTTTTTACACCCTTTCAGGTTTAGTACGCATAATGCTCTAATTACACTAATGATATATGAATGAAGGAGGTTTAATTTAGAGTGATTATACCCGCATTTGCATGGTGGAGGGAAATTGGGAAACAATTTTATCAACAAAAAAACCCACTCTTAGTACACCGGTCCGGAATTCTATCTCAAATCTCCCAGTCGGCAGTCCAGTCTATTTCAAAGATGACACCTTATACCAGAGGTGGACAACATATTTTTCAATGTAGAGCCAGGTGTGGCGAATGAGAAGTGAAATTCGCCACTCCACGTAAAAATTGAGAAATTAGGTTGTTCCATCGATTATTTCAATTATATTATTATTATTAGCACCGCGTCTTACTACCCATTCGGATTGTACGCACTTACGCTAATGTTTAATGGTAGGGTGATGTGAGATGAAATGGAGGACCTACAATTTAACGTGGGATCCGAACCACGGTTGAGGCCTGGCATTCCTCACATTCACAAGATGTGATTAATACACGTCTTGTCAGAGGTGAAAGAAGAGTTTGGTAATCAGATAAATCTGTGCCGGGAACGAAGATTGAACCCCGGACCTCCAACACAGAAGTCTGACACCTTACCTCTAGACCACCAAGCCTTTTAAAAAAAATTTAAAACAACACAAAATGTTTATATAAATTTATTTAAGACACGCACACATCAACTACTCATTTAAAGCTGCCTTAGACACAAACAATACAAATTGTTCAAATTAAAAATGTAAGACAGTCAATGAGAAATTTGAAAATACTTTTGTCTGAAGGCAGGGTAGAAATGAAATGTTGTAAAAGAAAGGGAAGTTTTGGGTGGCAGTGTTGCTTTGATTACTCATTTAGAAAGTGGAATGCTTCCAATGATCTGCAGCACACACCGTCAAGAAAAATATTATTTTACAGTGAAAGATGGTAAACTCAAATTCAGCAGATTTTTACGGTCAATTTGCCACTTGTGACTATTGGCGAAAGGGTTGCCCACCCCAGACTTAGATCATTTTACCACCGAAACGAGTTATGATAATACGTGAAAATATATCTAGCGAATTTTCTAGCAGTCAAATAAAGCCATTACTATGAAAATTGGACTATATCCATGCGTTGGTGAGGATGAGAGGGGAACGAATAGCATCAACCTTTTAACCACACGCGATAACACCTCCACTAAAGGTTTGAATAATTTCCCGTCGTTTACTTTGTTATAAATAGTGTGAAAATTTACCTACAGCACCTGATACTTTTATCATCGGATGAGCGCGTTAATTAGCTTTCCTTATCTTATTTTCCTAATCTTATATTTTAAATTCAACTTGTTACCAAAGTATTAGGTTCTCATAAATATGTGAGAATATAGTTTTCAAATATAATTTTAAACAACGGTCATCTATTTAAATAATTATTCAATTCAATGGGGAAAAAAATAGCTCGACTTTAATTTTACTATCCGTGTAACCATAAATTAACACTTCTCATTGATTAGGGATTAAAAGGTTGAATTTGATGGAATTTACCCGCATTGGTGGGGAGGAAGAATACGAAATTATTTATAGAAAATAACACCTCGGTACACAAAGCAGGGATTTGAACCTGGTTCTCTTAGACTCTGGAGAACCAGACCAGGTGTGAATTATGCCTTCGAACACGTAACTTTCAAAGCAATTTTTTAAGCTATTAATAACTTTGCTAATACTCACTCTTAATAAAAGGCGTAGCCAGTATTTTCACTCTTACCAAGCTACAAAAAAAAAAAAAGTCATGGAATCATGCCATACCGACCCAACGCACACCATTTGTTTGGGAAGATAATTTTAATATTTTTCGGATGAACGGTGTCATATGGTAAGCATAACAAATTCTCCGACTGTTAATCTAAGTTTTCTAGACTGGAGCTGCTACTTTTTCATTCAAGTAGCTCCTCATTTGTCTTCACGAGGCTGAGTTGACCTGGTTCCAAACCCAATGCTTCACAGAAAATCTAGAAGCACCTGGGATCGTACCTGGAACCTTTGACTCCCACAGAGCCGGTCTCCGCGAAATAAAAACACCCACAAAGAATAAAAAATACTTCCCATTAGAAATTGAACTTTACTACCATTTGGTGTTCCCAAGACTACTTTAAAATATAAGAGACTTAAGGAAAATCCTGAATATCGCTTTCAATAACTAGTTTCTCAGATCTATGAAAGAGCTTCACGTTAGTAATCCCAACAAAACATCTTTCACACTGACGCACCAGGAAGTAGATATAATCTAATTTTTAATACTGGTGTTGACTCGTCTAGTGACAGTTGACTGGACATAGACTTGAATATGTGACAGGTGGTAATTAAAACGTTAACTCTTTGTAAGCGAAACTGTGGCACCATCATCTGAATGTCGCACCTAAATAAACAACGCTCAAACGTAGCTGACATTATCTTAACATTCCACTCGGATGGGCTTACGTTCGTAAAGTTTTAACAGCAATATTCTGATCAACGGGACTTTACTGAGACCTCATTTTATAAAGAGAAAGGGGAGGTGTGTAAAAGGGGGACAATAGAGCCAACCATTTTTAAAACATCGTTTTAGAATCATATAGGCCTATTACTGCGTGCGGTCCATTGAGTAAACAACTCAAAACATTTGACATGAAATATAGTATCAAGAATAAAAAAAAGTTTAATTAACAAAAATATGCTAGAAAATAAAGAGTAAAAATAGATCGACGAACCATCTAATTACTATAGGTGAGGGAGTGGGTAGTAGATAAACCTAATTTAAAATAAAAATAACAAAGAGCAATAATAATATGATAAGAATAAAAATGAAATATTATGCGAAGTCACCCAAGGAAAACAAACAAAAATACATAAAAATGGGCTATGAATAAATAAATAAAATAAACAAAGTTTAACTGTGACAACTTTGGAAGAGATTGCAAAATAAGAATACAGAATATTATTAAACTAAACAATTCAAGAACCAATTAATTGTCTGTTCTTTGATATAAAAGACGAATTTCCATTTACTAAGGATTCAAATTAAACTAGTTTCGGTTTTCTTATGTTGAGTCATAGTGATATACTATAGACATATCATCATAAAAAACTCATGTAAATTATAAATTTATTACATTTTGTATAGCTAACATTTGAAAATGTAGTTTATATTTGTTTTTAACAGTCCGAATTAACTAGAGCCATAAATAATGATAGTAACATTAAACGTACTACGTGCTAATATCTTTACTAGAGGCCTCCTTGTCCATATCCAAAGAACAAAACGGTAACGATAAACTGTATCTTGCTTGTACGCAAGGAATTCACGTGGCATTGTGGGTAATAAGTTGGGTAATCAGTGGATTGACCAAATTGACCAATCACCCATTTGATTGAGCATAGCCAGCCAGCTAGCACTACTTTACTTGCGAGTCTTGACTCTTGCTTAAGGAGTCACCATATGTACTTGTTAAATATAAGTATATTACATAACACACTTGAGGGGATGGGGGCTTAGGCAAGCCTAACGTAATGAAGATGTTTAAAAAATGATCTAGTCATGTATAAACTTAAGCTTTTTCACACATTTAAAATCGTGTTTTTCGTAAATAGCATACAAATAAAACTGTTTGACTAGAAATTGCATCTCTTATTAAAAATACTGTTTATTTTAAAATTATAAGGTCTGACGTGAAAATAACTAGACTACTAAAAATACCCCAATCGAAAATAACTTAAGAAAAAGGTACTTTTTTCTTAGTTGAAACTGAAAGTGTTAGTTAATCTAAGGGGTTGCCAAAGCGTTACGGAGCTTGATATGGGGTAAGAGGGGTAAAAAAAGGCCTAAAATTGTGTTACGTACCTAGCCATATGGATTACATAAATAGTTCTTAACCTATAAAATAATGGAGTAAGAATAGTAAGGGATTAATTCCTTTGAGCACAAGATCAGTGCTAAATGTGAAGAGGTTGTTGTAATATTTAACTAAATTAAATTGTGACTTTAAGGACATTAAGATGCATTGACGGTTTTAGAACATTTTTTTACACATGATTGCTTGAAACAAGACCGATTAAGGTGGGGATGTAGGGAACCAAAGAAAATACCAATTTTATGCAGTTAATATAGCAACATATTGTGTGGACAAATTAAACAAAATATTGCTCCAGTAGAAACATAGTTTGATTTTTTTCACATGGTGATAGCAACAGTGGTTGAATATCTGCTATGGCCATAGCAGCATTAGATGATAAACTTTTTAAATGGAGAGAAAAAGTTGTCATTAAATTCCGGGACACTTTTGACAGATATTCGCCAAATATTGCTATCACCACGTGAAGAAAATTAAACTATATGTTTTTACTGGAGAAATATTTTATTTATTTTTGACAAAAAAAAAGTTTTGCCATACAAACTGCAAAAAAAAAAAAAAAAACTGACCTTTTCTCGCGTCTCTTTCCATCCCACCTTAAGGTTGCACAGTTACAACACAGCAAGTACACATGCACGGAAATCTTGTGAAAGAATAATAGTTGACGGCTTTGTTGGCGATTCATTGTTGTTTGTCTAAAAAAAATATTTTCCTTGCAGTTTAGTTTTGTCAGGATGGAAAGATGAAGAGTGAGTGGTAAATATGTTGTTCTACAGTAGTAGCTTACAATGTCAACAAAAACGACAGAAAGAAAAATACTTCTACCTATTTTCTCCTCTCCGGCTACAATAACTTCTCACGCGCCTACCTGTATTAATGCACAGTAGAGTTTCATGTCTAGCCTCGCTAAAGGCACATGCATGAATAAATCAAGTAAGATTTATCGAAATTACAAAATTTCGTCGACCCATAGTGCTCACGAATGTAATCAAATATATTTTCTTTTTACACAGCAAAGTTAATGAACTTTTTATTTTATTTTATTTAAGCTTTTTGAAAAGTTTCACGAAACCTAGTTAGCGTGACAGTTTATGACCGAGATAAAAAAAAAATGTAGTTCAACTGCTGATCCAGACTAATTCAAAGAATGAAAGCGTCAACCTTTCCACGAATTGGTTTGTTTCAATCCGGACACCAAATTAACACTTTCTTTCTTACATAACGTCAACAGTTCTAATTTGAACACGCAAAGCGAAGTTATGATTGAGTTGGGAAATGTATGGAGAGTGTGGAAAAAATAAAAATACTATTTTATAAAGTACAGTCATATAAACAAACGTGGGCACGATTGCAATTACATTCATTGAAGAAATGGTTGAACCACTAAATTTTATCTGGTAGAGCAGAGCTAGATTCTGACCAACTGCGTTTAGAATTATTTCTACCGAAATGGGAACTTTTAATCACTGCCGCCTTAATATGAGTATGAAATATATTATTCCTATAAATATACTCTTCCTCATCCCTAAGTAATATGCAGTGCTAAAGAGAAAAATAATAATATATTTTTAAATATGAGGAAATTAGGAAAGTTTAAAATTAATACAACTAAATTCTGCCCTTAAACATACTATTATACAACATTAATTGAATCGTTTGTTTCTGCTACTTCATATTGACAACGTACCCATGTGTTTGGGTCACATAAGCAATAGTACCTGAATATTAAATCTTTTAGTAATTAAATATTATTGAACTCCTAAATTGTACTATAAATGTACACAAATTATTCATTTAAGACCCACTACTAAAACGATGTAGGGCTAAGTTTTTCATTTTCTCCTTACAATGTTTATTTATTATATTTACAAACAAAAAGTAAGAAATTAATTAACTCAGGTTTATAAGAACTTTATATATTTTTAATTTTTTTTAGTATCAGAAGACCACATTTATAAATTAAAAAAGAAAATAATTATTTGAAGTTGAATTAAAGTTTCTTAATGAAAGTTTTCAAATTAATTAAGTAAACGACTTCAAATGCAGGCATGTTTCTTTTACAAAATAAATTATTTTTAGCGAATAATTTGTCATATTGTGAATTTGTCTTAACAAATATTTTTAAACATAGCCGTTTTTACTATTTTGTTGTATTATAGTCACAATATTTTATTTTTATCTTAAAGTATGCTGTGAAAATATATATCGTCGAAGAAGTAAATTAATATTAATATGTAGTTCCGTTTAAATTTCAACTTGAGACTATATCTTGAGGGGATATCTGGTTTATTCCAATAATTCATTCCGGATTGTGTAGTATTTGAACAATTATATTGTTTCATATTAGGAACTAGCAGTTAGACTCGTTCTTCGCACGGTTAAGTACCATCAAAACTATACAAAATTAAAACGTTAGATATCCAACTACCCACCTTTTGATATTTCCTTGTTGTACAATGCTGAGCTAGCTATGGCATTCACAAACCAGTGATAATAATTAATTAACGCATTAAAAGAGATGAAATATTGGAGGAAAAGTATTACCTTATCCACAAACTAAGTGCACAAACAAACGCAATCCATTAACAACACAATTTTTACCTAAGTATTATCATGAAATAAGGTAAAATAACTATTGGACATTGTTACAGAAATATGTTGGAAAAAATAACATCACAGTTCATCAACGAGCATAGATAAATACTATAATATGTACAGAAAAATATTGAATAGTAGGCATAATGGTTTTACAAAGAGCATCACTGTTCACAGAGCCCTTAAGGTAATTTCTAGTTTTTGTATTCTTTTATTTTTGGATTTTTTCATCTGGCGATTCAAAATTCAAACTTTCCACCATATAAATAAGTATTTTTCTTTCTATTAGCCATTTCCCACACCCTTTTTCAAATTATAGAATTTCTAGGTTGTATGGGTGTTGTGAAATAGTCCTTTTACAAACTTGGCAAATTTAAATTTTCTTTCATGCCAAAAAGAAGATATTATAACGATCTTGGAAATATTTTAAGCCACTACCTCTCTCCATCTTTTTCTGTTCCTACATTCTCATTAAAATTTGTTTCGAATTTATTTGATTATTGTCGTATCTTGGAGCCTTAGGTAATCTAGAACATGCGATTATGACTTAAGCCTGAGAACTCACACTTTCAATTGTTCTGAATCAACAGTTACGCATGCGTACCAGGTCTTGTTTCCAAAAACAGAGATTGTTTTGCCAATTAGCATAACATAGAGTATTGACTCAAGCAGTAACTCAGGGAAAACACCCTTCTTTTTTGGTGTATAACAGTAAGTTTTTAGACCTTTTCAGGAGAGAGGGTCCGGGAAGGACGCCAGTTATTAAGGGACTACTTCTAAGTGCTCTACATACTGAGCCACCAAGTTACAGCAATTTTTGGGAAGTGTGTCCTAAAGCTCGAATCCCTGCTCAGTGCGGAGGATTATGCCCTGAACCATCTTGAGAGTCTGAATTAAATAACAGCCACGCAACGCCAGGCGGCCGTGTGTTCGACACCAGTTAGAGCATCAACACTGAACATAGGTCAAGACTCGTAGCTGCTGAGTAGGGACATTGAAATAACGAGGACCTATCACTAAACTCTTTAAACTAGTTCTAAAACCTACATCACATTCATACACCCATATAGTAATTAATCTATTTCAATAAACAAGATCAAAACGAACCCCACATTTATTTATCACTACATACCCATCCCACTAAGCCATCCAGACACGTCAGCCCACGGGTTGAGGGAAGTAGTGACATTATATTATAAATTGTATATTTATAATCTGGCCAAATTTCTACTTTAAACCACACCAAAAATTAATGTTCTATGTTGCTGTAGCTGTGTCATTTTCAAGCTCTTCCATTTGCCAGGCTTCAATTTTTAAACTCGATATGTTCCGATGTCATTTGGTTCTCCGGGAATGTCTATTGACTTACATGTCTAACTTTCATTTTATATCATAACAGAAATTGTATTTTATAATATTTTTAGGAATATAATACTTAAATGCTCTATGCCAACTGGTTTAAAAATACACATAATTTAATTGTTTACCCCCTCCCCTTAGAGGACCTTGGAGGTCAAATACCACAAACCCACATCTTATCTCTGCCTAGGGTCTATAAGGAATATCCACGTAAAATCTAAAGTTTCCAGGCCCAGGGTTGGTATTCACCCAGTCCAAGGCTTCATAGCTTGAAATATATTGGATTTGAGGACGAGGTTCGAATCTTGCCCGGCTTAATTGGACGAGGTTTCTTAATGTTATTTTTATTACTGGGGTTTACCCGTCCTCTGTCCACGCAAATGAAGGTGCACTTACTCTAAAATATACTTTCTTATTCTAGCTACATCTTAATTACCCGTATAATAAATGTATTAGGCCTATATAGAAAGGTATTCTGCTTATCCAACTATGCCATTGTAAGATAAACTAGTTTTATTAATTGTATTGATGTCAACAAAATTTACTAGGTTGATTTAACATATTCTTTGCTTGAATTTATGACGGTGTCTATCTATACACCTTCGTTGTGGAGAATATCATGGTAGTTTTTTGCCTCAAGCAATGGACAGCCCACCTTTGGTTTACTCTGGTTCGAATCCCAGTGGAGTAGAACAGTTAGCATTCCCGAGAGCGGATAGCAGTAAATGTGAAAATGATATAAGCTTTAATCCAAGGGCTATCCCGAGTGCTAATTACCCCTTTACTGTGTTAGAAACGTGTAAATTTTTAACACCACGACTTTTCAGGTTGTACGTATATGTATTAACTACGCTAGTGAGCTAAGGATGAGGGAGGATGAATTCAGAGGAAGTATACCCGTGTTTGCGTGGAGAGAGAGGGTAAAACCATTGAGTACCCGTCATTTGGCCTAAAAGTCATTTGGCCTAAAAGTCAGTTAGCCTAAAAGTCAGTTAGCCTAAAGTCATTTGGCCAAATGACTTTAGGCTAACTGACTTTTAGGCCAAATGACTTTTAGGCCAACTGACTTTAGGCCAAATGACTTTTAGGCCAAATGACTTTTGTCGAACTTAACTAAATCAATTTTTGTATTTGAAATACATTTTAGGCCAAATGACTTTAGGCCAACTGACTTTTAGGCCAACTGACTTTTAGGCCAACTGACTTTTAGGCCAAATGACTTTAAATAAATGTGGAATGTCCAAGTTTTGTTCGTAAACATTCGCTATGATGTATTGTGATGTTAATAGAGGGCAGCGTGTGCCCTATTTAGTTAAATAGTATATACTATCGTTTCTAAATACATGAGTCTTCTTTGGTATAACTATTTGCCAAGGTATAAAGCAATGGTTATAAAAGTGTGCTGCATAACCTACAAGGACGCGAGCGATAATTGCTAAAGGGGGAGCAAGATGTAAAATTTATTTATATAAAACTGTTTTAATCCGAATGATTTTTAATTGTTACTAGGCCAATTTCTTAACAAAATGTTTGTATTCAAATCATACAACACGAAGGGGAGTGGGGCGTAGAAGGGTCGTGGCGCAACTTCTTCACTCGGATGTAATGGATGTCAGAGAGTAAAATGTTTGAGAACCACTGCTCTAAAGAATACAGGTCTCACTGCACTTTAGTTCCTGTGATCAGTTAAGGAGCTAGAGAGCGCTAGTATCTTTTCTCAATAACACGCACTCCAGTCATCCAGTGAAAGAGTGTAATAACTAAAGTTTAAAATTATGTTTTTAACTTTTAAGCACCGTAGTGATTAAAACTAGAGCCCCCAATCACCCTCTCCATAAATGGTGGAAAGAGGAAATAATTACTAAAGTACAACAAAAATAACTTAAATAACATACTAACTACCATTTGTATTTGTTTACTATTGTAAAAGCACTTAAATTTGCTTTGTAATGTTTAATATTTGTAATTCTTTCGTCGATCCAGTAAGGTTGAGTAATCTAACATTGACGACATGAAGACCTCGCCAATAAATGCATTCTTTGTTGCTATCACCGTATTGTTGTGATACAATAATATGTTATGATGACTAACAATAAGCGTCTTTAAATAGCACATGCAGGTAGAGTGTAAAACCATTAAAACACTCTTTGTGAGACCCCCACCCATCTGGTACTTGAAGCCAACCTTCCCATTACTAGCAAACTGGTATATAGGCCAATTTTCTTACGATGTGGGTAACTCGACTTACACCGCCCAGTCTTGGGGAGCATCGGACAGCTCTGTTCAACAATGACTTAAAAAGGCTGTTGGAGAGGGAGGAGAAGGGTGCGTGACGGGGAGGTTCACATTCAAATTTTGAATTTTTTTCGGTGACACAGTTTTGTACCGTTTTGCGCCAAAAACAAAAAGTTTTGTACCCCACCACCAATTCCCCATTTTGGGTAATTATCACAACAACGTGGTCACTCAATTAGAATAAAAAATTAAATTGAGAATCACTCCAAATAGCTTAGAGGTGCATCCAAATTTGAAATATTTCTAAGCGAGAAACACTAAAGTGTATGGCTTAGGCCTATAAAAGAATATTTTTTTTTAAATCAAGGCAAAGACTACTCATAGCTTCTAGAGTAATCAATTTTACAAAAAAATATTGAAGGAGTCACTCTAAATAGTTTATAATATAACCTAACTGATTTTAAAAAATATAAGAGGAGAACCACTGTTTAAAAATACAAAAGCTCAAATTTGAATGAGAAGCTATTAAATGGCTTTAAACAGAACTCTAGCATTGCAAGTAACTATGTAATTTATAATTATGACACCCCCATTCCTCCTTATGAAAATTATTTGGATTCGCCCCTGAAGTAGTATATTAATTAAATTATACTTTATAAATCTCGATTAATTTGGCGAGATATTATATACAAACCAAATTTATGTTACAAAGCGGTACAGAATCATTACAAAAAGTTTGCATTTAAAAAAGTTCAAAATCATAAAGATCTAATTACCCTTTAATTTGGAGTAGCCATTTTGATATGCTAATTACTCAAAATGGGGGGTACAAAACTTTTTGTTTGTGGTAGAAAACGGTACAAAACTAAAACAAACTGTTGACATAGACAAAAATTCAAAATTTGGAAGTGGTTCTCCAAGTTAATGCACCTGGTGACGGGGTCTGCATGACTCTTGCATAGCGCGGACGGTTATCAGGTGTTTGGCAAACTATTCAAATTTGACGCTTGATTTAATCGGGTGAAAAACAACATTGTAGCCAGTCAGGGACAACGTTAAGTAAAACGAGAGTAAGAGACTATTGACAACGTTTTAAATAAACAACGTTGTAATAGGCAACGTTACAGCAGAGTGAATCAATAAGGATTTTGTTGCAAATGCTGAGACTGTTGAATATTTATATATATTTTATGTAAAGCAACAGTTTACCATACTATAATCTTTTTTTGGGTTAACCACAGCTTTGGCCGTTCGGTATAAGCGTGATACTTTAATTACACTTTGTCGCTGTTAGTAATCAGGTTGGGGTTCGAATCCTAGCCAAATTTACTGTCGAATCCAAGATAGTCGGTAGCGCGTGTGCCAATTGAGCTAGGGGTCCCAGGTTGCACGTTTACATCCTCAATGCTCGATTGTATAAAGGTGATCAACTCTGCGAAAGCCCGAGCAAAAATGCATACTTCCCCTGTATGTTGTATATAGATTCTTTTCTAACTCACCGCTCAGTTTTATACAAATTAGACAAACATTCCCGGTGATATTTGACCTCGATGGCTACTAAGTCACCTGCACATAACTTGGCCAATAGGTCCCAATCTTGGAGATAGTGTGCACACTCCCTCGCACGATCATTAGCTTCCAAGGTGCACACATCATGCGAGAGACGGGAAGGAGAAGCCGGACCACCACAGAATAAACACAGATGCTCCTTTGAAACTACAGGTGCACTAGCACCAGTACTCGTGAATTATTTTTACCACCAACTCCATCGCCACCACCAGAATCTTCTGCAGCCCTTCGCTTCTGAGTTCAATACAGTTCCGTTTTGTTAACCTTTACGCTGCAGGTCTTGTGATACTTTGCATTGTGGTTACAAAGAGTGGACTCCACACCACTGCCATCATCGAGAATATTAAGAGTGATAAGATACCTACCATTTTATTAATACAGATGCATTCAAGGTAGTCTGGAATTGAATGTATAGTAACCGTATGCCATTGAATGAGCAAGAAGATTTGGGGGGTGGAGTGGAAGTATCCGCCCCGCAAAAGGAGAGGAAATGTGTAATCTGGACGGTTTATAATTTAAATTGGGCAAGGATATTTTTAGGGAGCCCCACGTATCCCCTCTCAACCCCTCCCCCTATTTCCCAGCATCCAATTTTTAAATTACAAACTTTCCATTTTAATGTTATGTAGTGAATATAAATTTTCTCCCATGCCAAGTAATAGCTTTAGTTATTTTAAGAATATGTAAAATTACCACCACCCCATCCTCCCTATTTTTCCAGTTCCCACATTAACAATTTAACATTTTAGGACTTATTTGGCAATCTTATGAGGTATTGTTTACGTACTTACCAAGTTCCAATTTTGAGCGTACCAAAACTAGCGTTGTCTATTAGTTGTGTACATTTTAAGATCTTTCATTTCCCGGGCTTCTATTAGGAAGTTCCATATATTTATTGCTCATACATCATTTGGCTATCCGTGATGGTCTATCTACCTGCATACATCATTTGGCTATCCGTGAAGGTCTATTTACCTGCATACATAGTTCAAATTTCGAGACTTAATTGGAGTTGTACTTCTACTACACCAAAAACACAAAAAGTATACATTAAAAATTATGTTCTGCACATTAAATATTACTTTATAGGTTACTAGTATGAATAATGGTGTTGCTTCTTCGTCTCACTTAGCTCTTTAAAGTTGGGAGTGGTTGTAGAAAACTATTCTCATGTCGGGTGTGACTTTCAGTCCGCAGCTATATTTAGAGGTTGTTGTCGCGTAGCATGAAAATTCAGCTTCGCACGAGTTGTTGGTAACTGTAAAAGTTTAAGTACTGTCCATTTAAACACTTGAGGATATTCTTTAAGAAGAATGAGGAAGGGAAATAACAATTGCACTGCAAAAACTGACACGTATAATTTTGGCCCTAGTGAGAAGTTCAGCAAAATTCAAGAAAATATTGTGTCGACAGTGTAAACTGCGGTGGCTCAATCGGAAATAAAGATATTCAACAAGGGGTTTCTTGGTTGGTTATTATTATAACGCCCATAACGAAATAAACATATTTTTTTAGCCAATTAAAGAAGTTTCGTAATTATTTTAGTCAAAATATCATATTTTAAATTAATTATAATTCAAAGAAACCATTACAGAAATTAATCCACATATCCCCTGGGTATTGTCCACGGATTCCTTGGGATCCACGGAGTACAGTTCGGGAACCCCTGCGCTTAATGTTTTTATTTTTGTTTATTTTTTGCTTCTAGAAAATATTTTACGGTTGAATTGTTTTGAAAATATAATTCATATTAATAAATAAGAACTAATGTCCATATTTAAATATGAGAAGACTAAGTATATGATCACACAGAGAACACAGATTGAAGTAGATAGTTTTGATACAACAGCAAACAACCTATCATTTGATAGGGTTAGTGAGTTCAAATATTTATAAACAATTTTAACTAGAGATAACAATATTAAATTGGAAATTAGGTAAAGAATACAGTCGGAAAATGTTTGTTATTACTCGGTCAGTAATTTGTTGGCGTTTCTCCTGCTGTCAAAAAATGTAAAACTTAGAATAAACAAAACCATAATTTTACCGGTTGTTCTCTCTGGGTGTGAAACGTGGTCTCTTATTTTACATGACAAAAATTAATTTAGGGTGTTTGAAAACACGATGCTTAGGAAGATATTTGATCCAAAAATAAATTAAGACAGTGAGTAGGGGAGGAGGCTACATAATGATGAGCTGCACACCCTGTACTCATCACCAGACATTGATAGGGTAATAAAATCTCGCAGGTTACGGTGGGCAGGTCATGCAGCGTGAATGTAAGTATCTAGAACCACGTTCAAGGTATTGAATTTCAAACCCAATAGGAAAAGACCACTGGATAGATTGTATATAACTAGCTGAAGATAGGGATAGGTGGAGTACTTTCGTGAGTGCGGCAATGAACTCTCGAGTTTTTAATACCATTGTGTAAGTAAATAGATTAAATCTGGTTTAAATAAAGTCTATGTTTTTAAAAATATCTTAACACCATCTACCATCAATTGCGCTATATATAATCAGATGAAAATACTAACAGTGCTTAATTTACGAAGATACCCGAAGGTTTTAACACAATATTTTAGGCTAAATAATTTTAGGCCAAATGACTTTTAGGCCATCTGACTTTTAGGTCAAATTACTTTTAGGCCAAATGACTTTTAGGTCAAATGACTTTTAGGTCAAATGACTTTTAGGCCAAATGACTTTTAGGCCAAATGACTTTTAGGCCAAATGACTTTTAGGCCTACTGCCGCGTCTCCAAACCATTCAGGAAACACCACCTTCAGTACATCCGACCGGGATTAAAACCCCGATCTACCTCTCATCGGCAGTAAAGTCTATTGCAAGAGTGGCGCTGTGGACCATGTGGCCACCGAAGCAAGTTCATTCTTTGATTAAACGTTTACAGTTAAATATTTATCTCCTATTAAACGCACAAATATCCGCTTTATAAATCAACTAATAGTTTTAAAATACTAATTTTTCTTTGCTTAATTTGTTTGAAGATAAGGTGGGAAGCAATAATATAGATTTTTTAAATACAACAAACGTTCAGACAAGGAGTGAACTCTGGACTCCTGAATAAGAAACTGGCATACTGGCATAGATCCATTTATTGCAGTCAAATATTTTAGACACCGTTTTAATGTTTTCAAACCATGCTATACATTATGGATATTAATACTTTATAGTAACAAACCGTGTTTATTTTAGGAAGAAATAAAATGTTTTTCATAAATTAAATATATAGAATTTGTAGTGATCTAGACTCTTAAATGTAAGAACAAATAAAATGATGGAGGTAAGGGAGGGTTGAAAAAATCGCATCAAAATTGAAACAGCGGTGGCCTCTCCCCCTCTAACCCCCTTGCAGATAACATTATTTCCAAAAACAGAAAGAATAGGATCGATGCTAAAAGCTGAAAGAGAGGTCGGACATAGAACATGAGAGAGAAAGAGAGAGAGAGAGAGCCATCAGGAAACGGAAGAATATCAAGAAGGGGGGGGGGGGGGGGAAGGGATAAAAAAAATTTGGATCGATTGTAATCATCTTCCTCCGTGATCCTTTTCGCCGGCGTGCCTGGAGGTCAAATACTGGGGAACGGCGAGGTGAAATGCGGCGAGAGCAGCTTCGAACGCAATCACTGCACTTACCTCGGAGAACGAGGGCTTCTGTCTTCGTATGGGGAGGGCCCTGGTTTTATAAGAGGAGCTTTCAAAAAGGAGGTAAAAACAAGAGTGAGAGAGAGGAATAACGGCTGCGGTAGCATTCGTCCTCCAGGTTTCCATTCCCGTAGTTTAGGGCTTAAGGTGGAAGTGTAGGGAACACGAGTTAAGGTAATGGTGTTTGCAATTTTTATAGCAAAATAATGGTTGGGGCCAAAATACAACAAAATATTTCTTCATTAGAAAAATAAAGTTTAATCTTCTTCATATGGTTACATCAACAGTTGTTGAATATTTTTCAAAGGTGTCCTGGAATTTAATGACGTTTTCTCTTCATCTAAAAAGTGTCTCATCTAATGCTGCTCTGCTCATTACAAATATTCAACATCTGTTGATATCACCAGGTGAGGAAAATTATTAAACTCTGTGTTTCTACCAGAACTAAATTTTATTTAGTTTGGCCAAAAAAATTGTTTCGTATAATATCTGCCCTTAACTCGCGTCTACGAGTCTACGAGACCCTGATTTGATATTTGGTACAGGCGAAAATTTCTAAAAATAGTTTTACAACCCGCAACGATAGAGACAGAAAGGTCAGGTTTCGAATTCCGTCTGGGTGTATTGATATTTATTGATTATATTTCTCTCCACTCTAATGCGGGAACATATAATCTCAAGTTTTACCTCATCATACGGTTAACTCGGACAGTTATAAAGATGCATAATACACAAAAAATAAACGTAATACAAATTTATTGACAGTTATGAAAAATACAGTCGTTAGCGATTGAATCACACGAATATCGACTGGCTTCACAACCTTATTAATACTTTGGAAGAGTTATATAAACGCAGTGAGGAGTGCCAGGCCTCCACCGTGGTTCGGATTCCACGTTAAACTGTAGGTCCTTCATTTCATCTCACAATCACCCTAACATTACACAGCGTAAGTGTGTATAACCCGAACGGATAATAAGACGCGGTGCTAATGCTAATAATTAATAATAATAATAATAATAATAATAATAAATAATAATAATAATAATAATAATAACAACAACAATGATATATAAACGCAGCCCTCACCTCATCGTCACTGGCAAACCAGACTAGATGATGAAAAACATGGTGTAATGTAGTAAGGAAACGAATTATCAATAAAAGAGTTGAATTCAATATAAAAATATAATATACAACCAATGAATATTGAAACTTTGATGTTTAACAAATATAGTGTGACAATTTGAGTATGGAAGACTTATATATACATATATGACTAGATTGAAGATAAAATAAAAATGTTATGACATTATAAAAGTAAGACTATCTTACATAAAATACATATAACAAATAACATTTTAAAATGATAAATTAAAACAAATAGTTTAAGTCAATATAATATTAAGAAATATAAATTGATAATATTATGGTTGCTGATTTGTAAGATTGAAGAATAAATTGTAAATTAAAGTTATATTTTTAATTATTGAATTCTTATCTGAATTTGAGTGCCCTTGTTCCTTTTTCTCAAGCTGGTATGAATCAGCTTAAAGTTGCTGCGACATGTTTCGGCGTAACAAATGACGCCATCATCAGGCGTTAACGCCTTATTGAATGATTCCGTCTGTCACAAGATCAGTTTCATTCTTCATGACAGACGGAATCATTCAATAAGGCGTTAACGCCTGATGATGGCGTCATTTGTTACGCCGAAACATGTCGCAGCAACTTTAAGCTGATTCATACCAGCTTGAGAAAAAGGAACAAGGGCACTCAAATTCAGATAAGAATTCAATAATTAAAAATATAACTTTAATTTACAATTTATTCTTCAATCTTACAAATCAGCAACCATAATATTATCAATTTATATTTCTTAATATTATATTGACTTAAACTATTTGTTTTAATTTATCATTTTAAAATGTTATTTGTTATATGTATTTTATGTAAGATAGTCTTACTTTTATAATGTCATAACATTTTTATTTTATCTTCAATCTAGTCATATATGTATATATAAGTCTTCCATACTCAAATTGTCACACTATATTTGTTAAACATCAAAGTTTCAATATTCATTGGTTGTATATTATATTTTTATATTGAATTCAACTCTTTTACAGACTAGATGAGCTTGACGTATAGCCCGCGTGCTCACCTATGTTGGATCACAATGGTGAATATGTTGTTTAAGGAGACAACGTACATAGCTTTCCGGTGACTAGGAGGTCAAGGTTCGAATAGTGGCCGGATGTACTGTACATGATTGTGATTTATTATTGTATATTCTATGTTTACCCATCCATTCTTCCCGCTATTGGTTTTATAAAAATATATTCCAAATAGATTTATTTTTATTTTTAATAATATTAAATCTTTACAATAATAAGTTAATTCACATATAAAATAGTTGCGAAGATATGATCAAAATTGTAAATTTCTACTTTTGTAAGGTACCCCTTTTATAATTTTAACGAGAAAATGAGTTGCCATTTTATTTGTGATTTTTAGCACCGCGTGTCTTACTACCCGTTTAGGTTATACACCTATGCACTGATTACGCTAGTGAATGAGAGATTAGGAAGGTTTAATTGAGAGAAAGTGCACCCGAATTTGCGTGGAAGGAGGGTGGAAACAATTTAGGAAAAACCACCCTCAGTGCACCCAACCTGGATCAAACCCCGATCTCCTGATCTTATGCAGTCTATTCCAACACTATAGTAGCGCGTTAGACCACGTGGCCACTGAAGTGGGTTATTTGTGGTGTTAAACAACCCCTAGATACTAAATCTAATCAAAATAGTTAGAACTAATTTTGAGAAAATCAAATTTTTCTCTTTTAACTTAAATATACTTCCCTTAATTTTAGGGTTAGATAAATAATTCCAAAAACTCCTCGGGGAAACCTTGTGAAAACCCAGATACTAAGTTTTAGTCTTGTCAGTAAAATTGTCTCGGCTCTTGGCCGAAATACAGATGGCTTTGCGAAATCCAATTTTACGGTTTCAAGGGGTCATGAAATGTCGACATTTATCCAAATCTCGTGTTCGATTCATTTGAAGATTACAATAGTCCAACATCTCTCCCCGAGGGGTCAATAGTAAGTAAAAAAAGGAAAAAAATAAGGAACGTAGATTGAATTCAACGGTCAATGCAAATAAGTCTTAAAACACAAACTTAAATTTAAAATTAATTATAATATATCTTGAATTAAGTATTTAATCAACATAAAATATCTAATTATGACTTAATTGTGTTTTGTAACACTGCTAGCGTGTAATTAAAACCTTGATTTAGAGTAGTTGTTTTACAGTGTGTAAATGTTATGCCACGAGATAAACACACAAGTTAAATAAAATAAAATTAGAATGTTTTAAAATAAAAACTATAAGAAAGACCTTACCTTAAAAGTCTGTTGAAAATTAAGATGTAAATGATATTAGTTTATGTTTAAAAAGAAAATTAATAATAAAGATCTGATTTAAAAATAACAATATAACTCTCACCACCAAAGAAGGTAGATAATTACAGTGTGATTTATTCAGAATTCTTTGAGCCCCCCTTATTATCTTGTAATTTTTCTTATTTTTTATGAAAAAATTAAATTTACGTATTTAGGATTTAGCTGCAACTTGCTCAACCATAGATTTCCTCCCATTCTCTTTTCAACAGCTTTCTAATCATTTTATTCCGTTCAAGAAACTTTTGAAAAGTATAATGTTTATTTTCAATAGGTCACTAACAGTTATGAAAACTTCTACATTTTGTTTATTGCTAATTTTCCAAAAATATTTGTGTGAAAATTGTCTCTTGAAATTTATATAAAATTATCTAAGAATTATGTTCAGATGCTATAAAACTCCCTCGCACAAGGTTAAATTTCTGAAATTTTCTCTCTCGAGGAGGGGGGTACCGCACTAAAATCCACCCCCATTTGGAAAACCCACATGGGTGCTCTTGTTTGAATAGCTACTAAAGTAATACTGGTAGTGTTACAAAGATTACCTCTCTTGGCTTTAGCCAGCTGCCACCTGCATGCTCTAAACCTTCTAGAAGGGAAGTCTGAGAGCAAATTATACTACTATAAAGCCACATGGCTGACTTACTCACTGACATTAATGTTTACCCACTTACAGATGAGCTAGAAACTTGAAATTTGGCAAATTTAGAGTTTCTAGCCCGTAGCCGACGGTAAGATTTCAAAAAGTAAAAAAAAAATTAATTTATAGCCCCGAAAACATTTCAAAATGTCGGAGCAACTTTAAAGTCGGTGTGGACCTTTCTTTGAAGGTCTCTTGTGGCTAAACGATAAGACCTATCAAAAAACGGCTCTAGAACTACATTAGTTTACATCCACTTGCAAAGAAAACTCATTGGGTGTTTGGGGGGAGAGCCCCCAACGAGCAAAGTGAGCCTATATCTATAAAAGTCAAATACCACTCACTCATTGACTAACTGGCTGATCACTGATATCAAGAAAAACAAGTTCTAGGAAGCCAAAATTTTGCG
The DNA here is from genome assembly GCA_039000515.1 of Timema cristinae. Taxonomy (NCBI): domain Eukaryota; kingdom Metazoa; phylum Arthropoda; class Insecta; order Phasmatodea; family Timematidae; genus Timema; species Timema cristinae. The sequence goes on from JBCFYV010011172.1 coordinate 126,311,149, forward strand.
TAGTGATTCTTCTTATAGTGTAGAGGTGCAATATGATTTTTTTAAATTCGACTCCTAAGAGGCCTAAAATTGCATAAGACCTAAGCCCATTTATCAGTTTATTTCTATAGTAACAAGACGTAGAGCATTGACATTTTGCATGCCGATATATCTCATTTTTCAATGTTCACTAAGAAAGCGTTTTCAAAAATCCATATTCTAAGAGGCTTAAAACTGGCCTAAGGCTTTATGAAATTTTTAAATAATTTATGTTTCCTAGATAAGGTTTTATTTGATCTAAAGCCACGTGTAGATAAACACATTTATTTGAAAACAATAAAAATCGTATGCACACCAATTATAATGGAAAAAAAATTAATTAACACAAGTGTACAAATATTTATGACCCTGACTGTACCTACTTTTATTTCCGAGTCATTTTGATCACAACGCTATGTTTACGTTCCAAGTTCAGTCCAGTCGCTATTCCAACTATTGTACACCTGTGTCAACCTGTTCTCTTGCTTTATTTTATCTTCACGTCCAATTTAGTTTTTCCATATATTCTCTACTTCAAAATACCTATTTTTATTTCTGATTCATTTTTATAACAATGCTATAGCTGCACTACCAGGCTTTCCTTTAATTTTTAATATTTAATTTTAGGATAATATTCTTTTCACATAAACAGAGTTCATTTTTATGACGTGTTTACCTTGAGTTCCTGTATAGAAGTTTTAAGGCATTTTAGCGGTTTTATTTTTATTTTTTGAAGTTTTTCGAGTTTCTGTCAGTTCTGTTTTAGGCTACCGTTCAATAATGTTTATTTTTGTTTTAAGAAAAGGAGTTGTACTCTTGAGATTATTTTTTTCTCTGCTTTCAATATTTATAGCGGTTTTGCAATTAAATTTTGTCGCTGATATTATTTGAGCGGACACTTTCTACTGATTCTTATTTTGTAACATATTTTTAATTTTGTCATCTCCCACATACCTAAAAATAGACAGATTATTTCTCATAGACCCGCCTCGGTGGCGTGGTTAGCTAACGCGCTAGTCGTGTTGAGCTCGACTGCCGAGGACGGGGAGATAGAGGTTCTAATATCGTTCGGGTGAAATGGAGGGTTTTTTTCCTAAATGGTTTGTCCCCTCTTCTTCCACGCAAATGCGGGTTCACTTCCTATAAATTCAATCTTCCAAATTCCGAATTCATTAGCCTAATTAGTACTTAAGTGTATAACCCGAACGGGTAGTAAGACGTGGTGCTAAATAATAAAAAATAATATTTCTCATAGATACCTCTATTTTCCTTTTCTTTTTCCAATACAAATTACTAGGCATGGATCTCATTGATATTGACGGCGTGATGGATGATACCTCACGTTGCTGTGCCTATGAAGGGGGGCGGATCGTGTTTTTTCTAAGACCTATCTTACTTCATGTTCGGCACTGACTCGCTGGCGCCTCCAGTGTGAGCCAGTGTCGTTCAACACATTTGTAACAACTAGCAACGGTTTCAAGAGCTCACTATGATGCCGCGTGATAAAATATCAGAACCATGGTTGAGTACCCAGGCTTACATGTCCCTCCGCACCACATACGCCACCCACTGTGAGATTAGAGCGGCTGATTAAATATACACTTACCATCTGGTGGTATATCGTGAGGGCAATGTGATTATACAGCCTGAAGAGCCTGTTGATGGAAGGCCCATATTACATTTGAGGTGTTTCTGGTCGCAAGATTTCCTCGCATTTTGACCCACTCTTACCTAAATATGTTCCTCCTCCTCAACAACCACCCGTTGTCGCTCATCTATCCTTACCTCCCTAGATGTAGCCAGCCCTGCAAATATTGTTGTTCAGCGCTCTGCCAATAACAAAACCGTTGATGAATTTCATTTTACTGATTTATCTCTTACCCTTATCTTCCTAAAAACAATTGTCTTTCTGTTGTGCCTGATGATGATGATGATCTGAATTCTTCCCCTGACTCGGACAGCAGTTCCAAAGTTACTCCTTCCAATGAGAAAAAATAAGAGAAAAAAGCACCGCGATATATTCGCCGATAAAATAAAAATAAAAACCATAGGAAGTCTGTAAAAAATATAATAAAATACCCCGGTGGTCATAGGTGGTCAGTACAAACTTATGACGCGAAAAATCCTGACGTTCATAGGGAGGCTGTTAAGTAGTACACTATGAAAAATACTGACGTTCATAAAGAGGTTGTCAGGAAATACACTGAGAAAAATCCTGAAGTGAATAGAGCAGCAGTTGAAAGATATAACGAGGCAAAACCCGATGTAAACAGAGCTTCCCTATCCAGAGAGGCAAACATATGTTCCGAAGTCAATCAAGAGGCTATTAGGAAATACAATGAAAATAAATGATTGGTCCTGTATAAAATAACATCATTATCAGGATTCAAGTACGACTGAAATACAGACTACAGTAATGACAAGGTTGTTTCGATTGGACAGCAAGTTGATTGCAAGTGGTGTCACGAAGAAAGTGGAAAGAATAAAGCCCGGTCTCTGTTGTAGCAAACGGCAAGGTACATCTTCCTCCAATTGAACAGTCTCTTGATCCTCTCCACAGCCTCTTAATCCCGAGTCTCAGCATTTTTTGACAAACATTAAGAAGTCTAATGGATGTTTACAAATGACGTCCTTTGTAGCTAAGGAGGTGCGGGAGTAAAATTCCATGCCAAATTTTAAGATTCATGGGCAAGCTTACCACAGGATAGAAAGTTTTTTACTTTCATAACAATAAAACTACTCATTTTTACAAATATATTTTGATGGCAATGATGAAAAAGAGGCGGAAATTTGATCCAATATATTCCCTGTTGTGAAGCCCTGGTTGTTGGACAGCTTCAAAAAGTTCGTCATGATCACAATACTTACATCGAGATTTTAAAACAACAATAGAGAATTCCCCAGAATGTAAGAATTTAAAGTTGTAATTCATGCGAACTGAAAACCTTTGCTGAACATAGGGGTTGACATAACGCGCCTACAACAAATGAGGTGGCTTTGGTGATTGTGGGGCAGGAATCTTCACAGCAGATACACTATGTTGGAGCGGATCAGTGAAACTCCCTATGCTTATGACGCGTTTCAGTACCCTCTTATATTCTGTCATGGATAATATGGATAATCCATTAGCTTCCTCCAGCTTGATCCAAATTCCAGAGCCCCTCTTAAGAAAACAGTTTCTTCTTCAGACTGTTACTGTTACCAAATCATGGAAAGAGAGCGTCAATAAAACTACATATTACTCTATCGCAGTCTTCGTAATCAGTTTTGGTTGACATGTGTGCAAAGATATAAACAAACACCCTGGTTTTCAAACGCGCTTTTTAGGTATTAAATCGGACCCTGCTTACATTTCACTATATGGAGGATGTAGATAAACTCTTCTAGAACAGATAGCGCTTTAAAAATTCACTCTATGCCATTATCGGTTGCTTCCAAGCCGTTTTTTGGGAACACATGTTTTTATATACTCGAGGTTCCGCAAAAAGTATGATTATTTTTGCACTAAATTTTTTATTGTAGTTAGGCACTAACAAGAGCTACAATTTAAAATCCAAAACAAGTTGCTAAGACAATTAACATCTCTGTAAAATAAATGATCATTTATCGCGGTTTTGATTTTTTATTGAAAAAAGTTGTGAACCGATTTCAATCGACCAGGAATAATCGTTTTTTGTTTTTTAAGCGCTATTATGGAATATATTTTTTTTTTTTGAAAAACAAAAAATTGTTCATACCTTAAAAGTGAAAATGACAGTCTTTTTCTACATTTTTCTCCTAATTATCACTTGAAGAAAGTGTATGGTGAATTTATTTTAAGAAATTTAAAGTTTTTCTGCTATCTTACCTGGAATATAAGATCCACCATCTTTCTCTCACTTTAGTGAGTTTATAGAATGGATTACCAGGTGCAGGTGCATTTCCTTCCTGACATATAATATTCCAAGCTACCTACATGGGAGGGAGTGGGGAGTACTTTTAAAGGTATCAAGACTGTTGCCCTGTACTAAACTGATATTGAACTCATTATTTATTTTAAATGTACTTTTAACTTGAGTATGACCTTTCGCATCTTGGACCACCGCACATACTGAACTCTTATCACCCCGACTGGGATTAGAATCCTGATACATCAGAGGAGATGTGTCAGCTCCTGAATATAAACTGCTTCACACTCTCCACCATCACACCACCAGATGTATTCACAACAGACGAACATATCTTTTATTACCCACCACGGTGACCATCTGGTCTATGATGTTAAACTCATATAGTACCTTGCCGTCATCGGCGGGGCTCAAACCCCGACCAAATAAATTAGCGTGGTTTTCTAAATGAGATTTATCTTTGTGGCTTTTACATCCATTTTCTACGCTAACGCGAGTGGGCTTGCTCTAAGTATTTCTCTTCATCTCTAATCTTTAGTTTCATCCTTTATTAGTTCTCGAAACTGCATCAAAACTAACAAGGTCACGTGTCAAAATCAGATTAGACTGTAATTTCAGTGGGTAGGATGTACTTAAGGTGGTTTTTCTTAAATTATTTATTTTCTCAACGTGTTACCTTTATCAACCCTACCTACATTAGTGTAAATATGCGGATAATGCGGACGGGTAGTAAAAGGTGATACCAAAAAATATCCTCTCATTAAATCCTTACCTATCCAAAAACAAACTAAAAGGAAATATACACATTTATAAATACAAATTAATAATTTATGTTTAGTGACTATGACTGTTTATCTTTATGACCGCGGGTTGATTTCCCTCTCCAGTGGTTTTGATTCCCATATACCGGGACAGCATTTAACCACGTAGTATCCCTCGTGCACTCTACCAAATACACAGTTAATTAGAAGCGGCCCAATCCACGTGACACTACTAATTAATCATTTGAATATGTTTGCGCAATGCATCATGGAATTAAATGGCAGCAGCTCGGAAACCCATCTCACCACGTGAACGGAATCAATATCCGCGGGCAGTGATCGTGTTTAACTTCTCATGAAGAACTTTGTTTCCTCGTGACTTAATATATTTTTGGAGCTTATTAGGTCATTTTAGTACCACGGTTATTATATATTTAGCACCGCGTCTTACTACCCATTCGGTCTATACGCTTAAGTACTAATTACGCTAAAGGATTAGGAATTGGGAAGGTTGAATTTAGAGGAAGTGAACACGTATTTGCGTAGAGGGAGTGTGGAAAACTATTCAGGGAAAACAACCCCCAGTTCACCCGACCAAGATTTGAACCTCGATCTCCCTATCCTTGGCAGTCTAGCTCAACATGAAACTAGCACGTTAGCTAACTACGCCACAGAGGCGGGTCAATATATTCTGAAAACACTCACCATACATTGAATAAATATATAGCTTATAACACATTATAAAGCCAGAGTGACCATAAATTTGTTGGTTTGCTATAATTATTTAAATTCCATTCTATTAGTTTAATCTTAAATGCAAACATTCAGGCCTTAAACACTAGTCAATTATCAACCACCAAACAAATAAAACATTGTTTTAACTCATAAATTCTATGCAAACAACTACTTAACCTAGAAAAAAAATACAATTTGTTTCTTTTGCAAATTAACTTTACAAAAACTTATAAATTGTAATTTAATAACACGTTTTAACAGCCATATCATATGAATATTTAATAATTAATTAACCATCCAATATTTTACAAACGGGTTTAATTTGTGTTTTTTAAAATATCTAACTTTGTTATTTATTTGTCACCGAGTATTACTACCCGTTCGGGTTATTTGCATTTAGCATTTAGTAAAGTAAACTTTATTTTCTAGCATCACGTCTTAGTACCTGTTCAGATTATACGCATATATACTAATTACGCTAGTGTACTAGGGATGAGGATGGTTTTATTTAGAGGAAGTGTACCTGCATTTGCATGGAAGGAGAATGGAAAATCATTTAGAAAAAAACACGCTTAGTACACCCGCTAGGATTAAAACCTCAATTTTACCGTCATTGATAGGTCCAATTTATTGCGAGGGTGACTCCTTAAACCATTTTACCATTGAAGCTGGTACCATTTAACTAGATGTGCACGAATATTCGAAACTTCATCTTGACTTCGCTTCAAAAAAATAAAATCCTTCCTCGACAATTACGAAGCTTCGCCAGTAAAAATATTGAGAGCTAAAATATTCAATTTATATTCAATTAATCCCACTCTGAGCTGTTGTATGCATTAACATTTAATATTCATATGGAAGATAACACCTGAAGTAATGATTGAATAATTTGTAAGTTGTGATGGTAAATTAATTTATCATATTAAAACCAAATATTACAAACAATTTTTCAGTAAAACCATTCCAAGTAGTTTTAGTGCATGAAGTTACATATAAATAACCACAATATAATATATTTTCACTCATAAAACAACTAACAATAACTATTTGAACTTCGATTAGACTTCAATAATATTTAGTATATTCGATTCGAGTTCGCTTTGAATTGAAAAAATGGACTTCACACACCCTTAGGCCTACTGATTTAACTAAAATAAAGAGAAGTAAATATCTATTTATAGTTCGCATCAAGGACTTATGCAACTTAAGCTAGTTAAAACCTGCTTCAGTGGACAAATGGTCTAAGGCATCACTCTTGAGCTATACTGGCCTGCTGATAACAGGGAGATCGAGGGGTTCGAATCCAGGCAGGGTCTACTGAGGGTGGTTTTTCCTAAAGCGTTCCCCACTCTCTTTCCACGCAAATGCAGGTAAATTACTTCTAGAATTCTTCCTTCCTCATCCCTACCTCTTTAGTGCAATGGTCATAAATACATTTAACCTGAACAGAAAGTAAGACGTGGTAATTAAAAAAACAAGTTAAATTAGGTCAACGAAACAGAGTACCGGTACCGAATAAATTTACCTCATCTTTCCTGAAGAGAGAATTAGAAAACCACTGTGAAAACTATAGTTTGTGAAAATCTCACCCAGTGAATCGTTTTTAAACGAATCCCGACCTCATGGATCAGAGTCGAGCACGTAATTCAAGCCTCTGGCACTTTGCCAACCCCCTCTGTTAGAGACATTTCAGTTTCAACCAAATGAATATATATCTCTAAATGTCAATATAAATGCCAGCCATAAGTCGCCACGGCTGTGACTGCAGATTGCGCTAAGAAAATGACGCCTACATGCGTTCGTGTAGATTCACGCCTGGGCTAATGAGTAAACCATGATCTCAAGCTCGGGACAATCCTGGAGTTGGGTGACGCGGGGGGGGGGGGGGGGGGGGGGGGGGAGGGGACAGAGTAGATATCCAGCGCGCTAACCTCGGCCTAGTATAAGTGTTTATCTGTCCACATTACAAATTGAAACTTTTTATGATTGGATACAGATCGAAAACTGAACTCATAAATAATTTACTTGCAATACTAATTATATTTTATTGTTATGCTACCCGCCTCGGTGGCGTAGTTGGCTAACGCGCTTGTCGTGTTGAGCTCGACTGCTGAGGACGGGGAGATCGAGGTTCGAATCTCGGTCGGGTGAACTGGGAGTGGTATTTCCTAAATGGTTTTCCACTCTCCCTCCACGCAAATGCGGGTTCACTTCCTCTAATTAAACCTTCCCAATTCCTAATCCATTAGTGTAATTAGTACTTAAAGCGTATAACCCGAACGGGTAGTAAGACGCGGTGTTAAATATTATTATATTATTATTATTATTATTGTTGTGTTACCCACAACGGTGAGCAAGTGAATAATGGCATAAGCCTCGTTTTATTTGGGTTTGCCAATGGATAATAAGTTAGCGTTCGAATCCCGTATGGATTTACTTAACGGTTTATCACTCACTCGCCCCACGTAAATATAGTTATTTTTTTATTATTTATCCCTTAATTATCCCTACTCTTTTTAGAGTAAATATATAGATGGTAAGAACGGGTAGTAAGAGGTAGATAGCAATTTAAAAAAATATTTATGCAGCTATAACGAGTGAAATTTAGAGAGATTTTACAAAAATATATTTTTAAGTAGAATTGACCGGGTTTAAAACACGGTTAGGGTGTACGTCTCCTACCCCGACCCTCGAGAGCTCTAGTAATTGCAATAAGGTTTATTTATGCCCAAGCTCTTTCCATCATATCTTAAGATATAGTTACGTTCAATCTTTGGTATTGGATCTGTGCTTTTTATATTATATGTTTGTTTTGCGAATCTTTCTAGCTGTTTAGGTATTATGCAATTTACACTAACACATTTATAGACATAGTATAATGAAAGTGAGTTTTAAGGAGACGTGCTATAATTTAGTTTGGAAAAAAATGTTAAGCCACTAACAGTAAACATCACCCATCCGGTGTATCAGGTTGGGTTTTAAATCTAATAATAATAATAATAATAATAATAATATTTAAAGCACCGCGTCTTACTATCCGTTCGGGTTATACGCTTTAAGTACTAATTACGCCAATGGAATAGGAATTGGGAAGGTTAATTAGAGGAAGTGAACCCGCATTTGCGTGGAGGGAGAGTGGCAAACCATTTAGGAAAAACCACCCCCAGTTCACCCGACCGAGATTCGAACCTCGATCTCCCCGTCCTCAGCAGTCGAGCTCAAACACGACAAGCGCGTTAGCCAACTACGCAACCGAGGCGGGTGGTTTTAAATCTAACCCTTCGGGTAGGAGTAGTTGGTGGAAGCCTTTCACCAACCCTGTCCTTTAAAAGTAAATCGTATTTTTGGAGAAAAAAAAATGCAAGAATTAAATTTATAATTCAGTAGAAAAAATAATTTTGTTTCCAAACCTTATAATAGAATATAACATTATTAAGATCATATGGGCCTTTTAGGGTATATTAAAACCTCAAATATGTTTTGTTGTTTCAATTTTGCTCCATTATGTCTCATTTAAAAAAAATTGCAAAAAAATGTTAACGTCTCCAAATTATCGTATTTAGGATCGTACGCTCAACAAACCTGTGTCTAAATAGAAAATATCTTTATCACCACCATCAGAAATCAAACTAGCATTCCTAGATTAGTGAGTGACTAGGCTAAAACACATAGTCACGGGGATAAACTTGACATTTTCAAAACGCATTCAGTTCAGACAGACAGAAAAGAGACAAAAATGTCACATGGGCATGACGTGTACTTATAGGTCTAAACATTTACAGGGAATATAGCATTGGATATCCAAACCACAACTTTACAACACTCTTGAAGTATGGAGGTTTTCATGTACTTGAAATACGATGTATTTAATAATACCAAGTTTTGAAATCTACAGCGACAATTTTTATACAAGCTATTTTTTTTTCTAAATTAATACACACATCATATTCTTGACCACAAATTGATATTTAGCTGACAACAAAACAATATTCCATTATCCTTTGAAGTGATAATTTATAGCTAATTTTCTAAGAAAATTGTTTTGCAATCTAATTAGTAAATATTCTGGCACCAAGGTTGAGTGAATCAGACGAAAAATCTGAATTAAACAGTTGAAAAGGTTGAATGAATCAGGTGGAGTGCTCTTGGTAAAACTTCTTTATAAATTAACTACTAATGAGTTATATGTTTAGAAACTACACGTTAAATATCTTAAATGAAAAACTACTTAGAAAGATTTGGCACTTTTAATATAATAATGAAGTACAAGTACTAATTTAATAATATAATTCTGATAAGCTAATTTGATATATTTGAAACAATTGTAATTTACGTGAACTCTATCTTTAGACGTTTAGTTTAGCGTTCCCCCATCTAGTAACTGAGCTATCTAGACTTTTATACACAGTAAGAAACTTTTTACTTCATCTCGACCCCTCGGAGAGAGAATTATTGTGATCATAAAAAAATCAAAGCTCGAGATTTTGATGAATGTTGACGTTTAACGAATTCCTGAAACAGAAAAAAATTAATTTGTGATGCCGTTCTCTGTATCTAGGATGGGAACCGAAACCGTTAAAACTCGAGATCTATGTTTTTTATAAGGTTCCCCAGCGTAAAAAATTAATTGATTTTATCGAAACATACTCTAGCTATTTTGATTAAATTTAGTGTCTTGGTAATGTTTGACATTACAAAAATACTTGAAATTTTCTTTTTCACATGAAAATGACATTAAGGGGTACTTTACGTAAGGGTATTTTGTTCATATCTCCGCAACTATTTGAGATACGAAATAAAATATTCATTATAAAGTAGTAGTAGGGCCCTAATATTAAAAATTATAAACTTTTATCTGAAATATATTTTTATAAAACCAATATTTTCCGAGCTATAACGAATATATAATTATGATTTGGGAAATGGAAATTCGATTTTTATGCTCTTTGGGTGGACAGAGATTTTCTCCTCTTTTCTCAATATATTAGATATCAGTGTATTATTTTATTTATGGTCTTTGATAGAATGTGATTCTTTTTTCAATTAGCTTCTGCAATAATGTGTATTATTTTGTTTCACACATCTTACGAGATTAAAGTAAATCTCTCAATTTTGAGGTAAAAGTCCGTGCGGTGCGCAGTACCATTTCAAAAACTCTATAAAACATAATAATAATAATAATAATAATTTTAATAGTAATCATAAATAACAGGCAGAGTTTAAATCTTAGTTCAGCATGAAATATTCAAGTATCACGAAAATAAAATACATTTAATATTTTAATAACTCTTAATTGTTTTTCTCTTTCACAAATTGAGCAGATAAGAAATACCCAGCCACAAAACTTATATTAATGAGACATCTTATTTTATGGAGGAAATATAATTTTTGCAAGTTCTTGATTTTATATCATTATAAACATGTTTTTATGCATTTTATAAGATTCGTCGATGGTATATAAATTGAGGTTTTGGATTTGTTACGACAAAAATACGGGTTTTAAGAATGTTAAGAAATAGACCCCTACAATTATTATTGATGGTTCAATTTTACGTTTTCGTGTTTATAGGAATGTATCACTGGGAAATACACAAGACTATAGCCAGCCGCGAACCTTAAGCTAACATTTTATTTATTAGGTTTAGTAGATGAAGTTTGACTATTTTGAGACATTTTAGAAATTTGTTTTCATTTTGTACGAGCTAGTCAAATTATAGTGTCTTTTTCAAAGGCCCTTTATTGTAGTTATATAAATGATTTTAATGTTCTGTTTACAAGAACAGTTTAGGACTCAAACAAATTTACTTTATTTATGTAGAGTTAAAAATAGACCAGTTCTGTAAACACACAATCTAAATGTCAGGATAATTTTGTCTGGTTTGCTGGCAACGGGAAGTTCAAGGCTCGAATCCCAGTCGAGTGTACTGAAGGAATTTTTTATTAAATATTTTATTAAATTATATTTCCTCCATAAAATAAGATGTCTCATTAATATAAGTTTTGTGGCTGGGTATTTCTTATCTGCTCAACTTGTATGTTGAAAGAGAAAAACAGATTAAGAGTTATTAAAATATTAAATGTAATTTTATTTTAGTGATACTTGAATAGTTAATGCTGAACTAAGATTTAAACTCTGCCTGTGATTTATGAGTTACTATTAAAATTATTATTACGTTTTATAGTTAGTTCCTCTATCAAAGTTGTATTTTGGTGTCTATAATATTGCTACAGTGAAATATCTTAATAGCGGACAACAGCCTGGATTTAAGATGTCCATTATTATTAAGTGTCCGTTATTGCTAGACTCACTTCAATGGCTGAATGGTTTAAGGTGTCGATCTCGCAATAGACTAGACTGCCGATGACAGGAAGATCGGGGATCGAATCTCGGTTGTGTGTAGTGAGGGTGGTTTTAGACCTACTACATTGTTTTTCACTCACTCTCTCTCTCTCTCTCCATGAAAATATGGATACACTTCCTCTAAATTAAACCTACCTCATCCTTAACTCATAAGCGTTATTAGTACGTATGCGTACAACCTGAACAGATATTAAGACGTGGTGCTAACAAAAACTAAGAAAATAAAAATAATACCAAACTCTTAATTTAATTGAACTTTTATATATAACTTTTAATGAACGCTTATAATTAAAGCTATAAACAAATCATGATGTATGTATATAAATTGTTATACAGGGAAAAGTATTTTATCGAACACATTTGAATAGCGGATTCTTCTTTATAACGGACACTTATACATTTCCACGCCAAATAACGTGGTCTCTTACGATGAAACAATCTCCCACTAATGGCACCTCTTTACAACGGACACGGACATTTCTTTTAACATTTACGCATACCAATCTTTAAACAGTGGTCGGTGACCTGGTGGTCTAGCGGTAAGGTGTCAGACTTCTGTGCTGGCGGCCGGGGTTCAATCCTCGGTCCCGGCACAGATTTATCTGATTACCAAACCTTTCCTTCACCTCTGACAAGACATCTTGTGAATGTGGGGAATAACAGGCCTCCACCGTGGTTCGGATTCCACGTTAAACTGTAAAGGTCTTTCATTTCATCTCACAATCACCCTACAATTACACATTAGCGTAAGTGCGTATAACCCGAACGGTAGTAAGACGCGGTGCTAATAATAATAATAATAATAATAATAATAATAATAATTTAAACAGTGGACATACACTGAAAACAACAGTCCAAATACAGTATTTAACTGAATCAATGTCAGGAATGCCACTGTCTCACGTGGAATATGAATAGCTATGTGCTTCCCTTCTGATAAAAGTTTCTAAAATAACTTACCTAGTATAAATTACATTACCTGAATAACATAACTCCCACTTCTACCGAGCCAGCAGAGGAAATTGTTCCAGCAGTTTAGTCTCTGCTCGTGCTCACAAACAGTACAGTAGGCCTACAGTTCACATTTAGTTGAGGTATTTAACGTGTACTTTCTGAACCGACTGGTTATATCAGAACACGAGAATTTCTATGTGTGAGAGGGAAAGGATCCGCCAATATTTCCGAGAAAGGTGTTTCATCACATATTTTACATCCCACAGTAGACATGGGACAGACGACTTTACTTCAGTTCTGAAGGAAGTTGTACTACATATCTGTATCGCTCATGAAAAATCCGTCGACCACAGTTGGGTTTGAACCCACGAACATCGGGTCCTGAGGTGAGAACTTTACCCCCAAGACCACCGAGGTCGAATATTTAAGTGTTCTGTGTATTATGAAATATGCACAGTAATCTACTTGCCGTATGTATTCATAGTCCATAATTACTGGACAGCGCAGTAATTAGATATTTGTAGCCAATATACATTGTACATGTGTTAATATAGATTAGAACGAATTCAGGAACACTGATTTTTTTTTACAAATAATGTTTTAACACCCCGTCTTACTACCCGTTCAGGTTATAAACCTATGTACTAATTAATCTAAATGATTAAGAATGAGTAGGGTTGATTTTATAGAAAGTGTACCCTTATTTGCTTGAAGGGAGAATGTAAAACAATTTTGGAAAACCACCCTCAGTACGCCCGACCGGGATTCAATCCCTGATCTCACGGTCCTCGGCAGTCTAGTCTAGTTAGACTACCGAAGCTTGAAGCTAACGTAACATCTAATTTAAGTAAACTAGATGATGATTCATTTTGAGCATTTGCTTGGGTGTAGGATTGTAGGCCACAATGTTATAAAAACAAAGTGTGGTGGCCCTGGTCGGGTATCTAGCCGAGAGCTCCGGAGCCAGAGTCAGGCACGCTACCACTCACTTAATCCTGCCGGCAGAGTCATTAATTGCTCGTTTCTTCCTACAGGGAGGGATTAGGCCTTTCTGCCCGCAGCTCTATAATACTAGACATGTGGGGCAGAATACGCCAAAACAGCGGAATGTAGACCTCAGTTCTAGTTAAGATCGTTTAAAGTGATAAACAAGATAATATATAAGACTAAGATCATAAAATAAATGATACTGAACATTAAAAATAATATGAATAAAGCACCCATACTAATAAAGGAAATGAAGCAAATAAACTATAAAATACTAAATAAATTCTAGGTGTAATCACTCAGATTGATATCCTGGACCCTAAACTATTAATAAATTAGAAATTATTCTCGATTTAAAAGATAAATAAAAATAAGATACATAATTATTGCTAGCTAAAGTATAAAATAATATTACCAGTAAAAAAAACTATTATTAACTTATATTATGATAGTAATAACTCCGATTAACTGACTTTATATCAAAAAACAAATTCAATATCTCAAGGTGCTAAACAACTACTGAGACTGTGGTTCAAATCCCGGTTTGACAGATATGTAATCACGTATTGTGAAAGCAAGTGGGCTTAGAGTAAATGAGAGTTTACTTCAAGGGCAAACCCATCCTTTAATAACCTCACGAAGCACCTCCAAAAGTTAAAGTATTTTTTATTGCAACTTACTACCCATCCGGGATATATGCATTTTAATTTATTAAATGGGTTTGGGATGAGCAAGAGTTGAAAACCATTTTGGAAAATCCCTCTTTCAATACACCCAGCCAGGATTCGAAACCTGGTCACCCCGTACGGTAAACCAGAATATATGAACATTATATTTAGTTCACTTGCACATCGATAAGGGAAAAAACAAAAATTAAAAAACGTATAGTTTTGCAATCATTATATTTTATTATGTATTTTCAAATATATATATATATATATATATATATATATATATATATATATATATATAACAAATGCCCTTAAAATAGTAAGTGTATAGGTATTTTTGTTTTTATTATCGTATCGTAGATCTAATTGCGACTTAATTGTGGAACGTAAGTTCATAAATAGTTGTACATTAAGCACAAAGAGATTCGAATTTATTGGAGCAGATTGAATTCAATTAAAAGAGGTGTTTTATTAAAATATCTCCAAATGCGCTAATTGATTTTTCAGGATTTAAAAAATATATAAAGGAAAGAGGATCCATAGCTATCACGGTACCAAACTGTCTATCAACGTCATATAAATACAATAACTGAGTCACATATTTGATTAACCTCATGTTAAATGCTGATAACTGTGCTACATGTAACATGTATATAATAGGAAAGATTTAACGTTGTGGCTTACTTGGATTCATTAAGATTGAGAGGTTTACGAGTATCAATTGAAGTCCCAACGTCATGAGGTACTCTATCTACATCTTGAGACCCGAGCGTTTCCTCCTCTCAATATAACGTCCTTGAAATAAATAAATAAATAATCTCGATAAGATTTTTGTAACCTAAGCGTAGAAACCCGAACGTCAGTAGGACGCGATGCTAAGTATAATTATTTTAACCTAGTCTTGATACTTCCCCTATTTATACTCTACATACACACAACGCTTATACTCTAACCCTCTATTTGTCTCTGCAGAGCATTGAGTCAAATGAAAAAACAACCACTTTGCTTTGTTACAAGTAGACATAATTATGGTTCCGATAACATTTTTCTAAAATATATCTATCTATCTCCAGGAATATTTCTACAAACCATTTTCAAGTTTAGCGACAAATAGCTTGATTAGAGGGGGGGATTTAAAAAGTAAATAAATACATAAGCATAAACAAACTAACTTAATTCGTTTTAAAATGTCAGTGACGTTGTACATAATTTTCAGACTTTTGTGTTTTGTTTTATTGTTTTGGATAGAAAACTCTCTGTAATTGCGTGTGAAACGAAATTTATTTTAACGGAAAGTTCTTTCTTGATTATTCACTACGAGGTGAGTTGGTAATGTCGTTGGAATAATCTAGTCTATCGGAAAGCTGAGACGCCTTGCAGATACTCATAAATCCAGTGTTTAGAAAATAAATTGTTTGTTATTTTCAAATATGGTTCACGCCAAAGTGAGGTGAAGTTTATCAATAAGTTCCTCAAAAATTTAAACCAATTCCTACCTTCCATTTTATGTTTTATTATTTAAAAAACTCACCGAAAATAATAAATTAAATCATTTTTATAGACTTTTCACGAGAAATGTTTAGTTTTGAAATCAAAATGAATGGATCCTAGTATACATAGTCATTTTTAATAGAGTGACAAACGAAAACTAGGATATTTGGGGATAGTTTTGGTGAGTTTTTATTCCACAGCTACTATTCTTACAAGAAATATCGCAGTGTGAGGACATTTCCTTTTGAAGCTTGAATACGGCCAGAGTTTTGACTTAGATTTTAAATCATATGCATGTGCTGATCCCTTAGTTCGGTCCTGACTGTATAGGACCTGATCAACCTGTATTCACTTACGTCAGTTTATATTTCAGCACTAGATTTAAATATCTAGTTATATTGTGTTCGGGCTGCAGGTAGTTTCATTTCCCAACCAACGTTTAGACTGGGCTTGATTTAAAAGAAATATAACATAATTAAATATATTACAAATAATATTTAGGTTAATGTTTATGACCACTTTGGTTTTGGTTATAAATAACGCATTTACTAAATAATGGAGGTTGATTTGGAGTTACAACGCGAGTGTGTAAGACACGTCCAATCTTTATGACGGTATGATTGTGAGGGTCTAAACACACGTCCGATATATGTATGACGTATGGTCGTGGGAGTCTTAACACACGGCCGATCTATATGATGGTTCGATCGTGAGGGTCTAACACACGACCGATCTGATCATTAACGCGTATGTATCGTGAGGGTCTAACACACTACCGATCTGTGTGATGGTGTGATATTGAGCGTTTAACACACGTGCAATCTGTGTGATAATGTGATCGTGAGGGTTTTTCTAATGACTGCTGCAAACGCTTTTTGCACCCTCACCGTATCCCCTTGGACGATTTATTTCCCTTCTTAAAAAGAAATCGGCTTACTTCGCTCTCACTGGTGGCCACTTAAAGAACTGCAACTTGGTTCATGGAAATCTTTTACAATCTGTCCTGTTCTATAATGCTAGTTTTTTTAAGAATCATAAATACTTTAAAATACAATTTGTATTGTATCCTTATTTTAGAAAGTGGGACCAAGTGCCTCTTCAGTACATCTTTTACACTAAAACTCATAATCCAGTTTAAAGTTAACATGAAATACTTTGTTAATCTTTACTGACTCAACATGTCTAGATTTTTCTTGTTGAAGAGTTCTATGATTCTCCCTGAAAGTGATACATAGTCCACGTTCTTTAGTGTATTAGGCTTGGCAATTAATTTTGTTGTCCGGGGTTCAATCCTCGGTCATGGCACAGATTTATCTGATTTCCAAACCCTTCCTTCACCTCTGACATCACATCTTGTGAATGTGGGGAATGCCAGGCCTCCACTGTGGTTCGGATTCCACGTTAAACTGTAGGTCCTCTATTTCATCTCACAATCACCCTACTATTACACAGTAACGTAAGTGCGTATAACTCGAACGGGTAGTAAGAGGCGATGCTAATAATAATAATAATAATAATAATAATAATAATAATAATAATAATAATACATTTTGTTAGGAAGAGGGGTAACGGTATGGAACAAAGGGTTTGTGGTTCAGTCTCGGTTATGGACTAAATAATTTATTATATTGAGTGATTTTGTTATGTTGTACCATGGACTGCATTCCTGGCACTTGGGTATGAATTAACAAAAACAGCTATATACACTATAGTTCAGATTTTATCAAATCAAAATTATTATCGCCGTGTCTTACTACCCTATAGGTCCATACGCATATATATTAACTACGTTAATGTACTGGGTATGAGAAATGTTGAATTTAGAGGAAGTGTGCCCAAATCTGCTTATATGGAGAGTGGAAAACTATTTAAGAAATAACAACCTCAGGGCACACAAACAGGATTTGAACTCCAATCTCCCTGTCATCGTCAGTCCAGTCTATTGTAAAGAGACGTCTCAGACTATTCAACTCCCGGAACTGTTTTTAAGCCTCTGTTAATTCAAAACTCTCTCCCACAGCTGTAATATGTTCTAGGAAAATTGACCGTGTGGAACATGAGTTTAAAATCTGTATTTTTTCAGTTTTTATGCAAAAAATATTGTTGGTCCAAATAATAATTTTCACTGGCCTACCTTAAATAGAAACAAAGCGCTAAAGGAAATAAAGTTTTCTGCTTTCATCCCCCTCACGAACATGTTTCGTCATTTTGACAAGTGATGTAAATTGACTTCAGTTGTCAAGGCAACAAAACATATTTTCTTCGAGGTGGATGAATACGAAACTTCTATTTGCACCTTTTTTATTGTCAGAAGAGGCTAAATCTACCGTGAAAATACTATAAAGACCAATCTTAGAAAATATATACAAATACTTCTGCGGCCAAAATTGATAAAATTCTACCATTTCATTATTAATTTCGGTGGTATTGGGGTATAGTGCTCACCCCAGAACCCAACAACAATCATGGGTTCAAAACCCAGCCGGGGTCGACGGATTTTTCTTGAGCGATACAATTCTGTAGTAAAACTTCCTTCAGAGGGAAAATAAATCCGTCGGTCCATGTCGAATGTAGCATGTAAAATGATCCTGTAAGGTATGTAAAAATACCTTTCCCGGCAAAATTGGTAGGTAGGTCCTTTCAATCCCGCTAATAGATATTCTCATTTGCTCATATAATTAATCGGTTCAGAAAGTACACGTAAACTATCTCAAATATATCAATTCATTAGTGTTTTTCAGCAGGTGTTGATAATGTATATCAAAAGTATATATACATATATCCTTAGTGAAGCCAGTCGGTATGAAATCCCTGCTCCCAGGTTCATGGTCAGGTACACCATTCGTGCCACCAACCCTACCATTACATACAGTACTTGTAATAGAACGTGTTTTTGCAATTTATTACATTATTTCTCACCATTTTCTTTCTGAGGTTGAACACAGCACGGCATTTAAAACGTTGTAAAGTCAATCATTCTACCCACGAAGGCGAAGAACAAGAAAACAGTAATTTCAAGTATATATATTTCACTGCTATAATTTGTACGGTTGCAGTAAGAAATGTACAGTAGTTGTTTTGCTAAGCAATAAATTTCACCAATGTTTCACAACCAGCGGGCGGTGAGACAAGCAAGGGTTGAAATGTAACGCCGGGGGTGTCGCGAATTCAACCGTCGCCGATGGTAGGGGGGAAGGTGGGGGGGGTTGTCCTGGAGGAAGGAGGAGTGGGAATAATGGGATGAACGGAAGGGAGAAATGGAGGGGAACGGAGAGAAAGAAGTATTTCGGCTGCCTGAATTATAGTGCGTGGGCATGCCAAGACCCGGCTATAATCCTTTCCAGCTCAAGGACACCATGACGGTTCGAAGCTCTTCTCTCGGAAAATAAATAAGCATAATGAATTAAACATAGAATGCTTTCGCAGTTAAATAAGTACCAGGCACACATATGGACCATGAATTTGATTCAATAGTGGCTATTCCATGAATTATTTAGCTCGGAATATCTTCAATAAGAGCGAGAATATTTTTAATTTAAGAAATAAGTAAAAATTTAGATTAGTAAATATATAAAGTTATGTCTTAATCGTTGGCCTTAAGACACATTTCAGAATATGAGATTTATTTTAACACTCAATTATTTTATTACAATTTATATTAGATTAATTAAAAATAATCTTGATGTACACTTTAGTAGTTAACTGGCTAATAACTTAAGTTGACATATTTAAATCCTGGTCTTAATTATAATGAAATACTAAAGAGATAAATATTATACAGTGTTTTCTTTAAATCAAGCCTTTTTTTTTTCATTCTATATGATTTTATTCATAAGTGAAATAAGTAATACTGTACTACTCCAGAATCTTCTGCTTGATCAACTTTCCTAATTTTATTTTAAAACTCTCACTATTTCAAGATGTATCGTAGGACTTAAAACAAAACTAGAACCTGTAATAGTGCCTTTTACGAGTTTTCACACTGATTTGGAAACATTTACAGTGTTGATACATTTTCTAATTTTCCAAAACTTCTTGGATCTATCAGATTTTCCAGACTAAAAAGTATACATTTACCCAGTATCTTATGCGCAACGCAATACATAAAAATCTATTTTACTATTTCTAATTAAAGTCTTGACACATTGATTATCAAAAACAAATTTGTCACATACATTGAAGATAAAGTAAGTAGTCTGCACTGGATTATGCTATTCTACGAGAAAATATGATAAAATTACAGATAATTTTTTAATTTCCTCGATTTATTCCTAACTTTTATAGATTTGCTTTTTTTTTTTTCAGGTGCTCATCAACCTTGATTAAAAAAATTGTTATTTTAATAGGCCTAGTCTTATTTTATGAGTGCAACGCATCTTATTAACCTTTCGAAACATACTAAACAGCTAGCTCGTCTGATAAAACGATAAGAGAGTAAATTATGAATAAACTCTTCAGAATTTAACTTGAGGTAAAGCAGGGATCTTCAAACTTATTTCGTGGTGGGCAACTTTAAGATATTGAAAGTGATAGGTGGGCCAGATCAAAAAGAGACATTCATTATTTTATATATATTTAATATGTATTAATATATCATTACGTTTATATGTATAGTTATATATTTACTAGCCTCTTCCCCGTAAAAAAATATTGTAAATAATCCTGTAAAACAAAGCTTCAAATCATCCCTCATGTCAATATAAAAACAAAACTTTTTTACTTATTTTTTTGAAAATACAGTCCTACCATCACTGTATAGCCCCCTCCCTCTTTTTATCCTCCCTCCTATTTTCATCTAATTCCTCTTTCCTCAACCCCCCCCCCCCCGCCCCCTTCACCAACCCCACTTTTCCTTCAACAACTTTTTTTTTCAACGACTATATCATATACTATCGACATTTTTATGAGGAACAAATTAAATTTTCAAAATAAAATATAGCCTATGCTACTCGCTGATAATGTAGCTTTATTTTGGTGAAAGAATTTTTAAAATCGGTCCAGTAGTTTTGAGTTAATCCATTACAAACAAAAAACAAAAAATCAAATCTTTCCTCTTTATAATATTATAGTATATAGATATACATATTTATAAAATTATGTATATTTATTTATATATATTTCTATACATGCATATATACATACATGTATTATGTTATGTATATATTTATATGTATATTTATATACATATAAAATGTAGATTCATATATAAATATGTATATAGCTACGTATATGTACATATATAAGCCTATATATGCAGTTTATAACCATAATTAAACATGGCTAGATGCATGATATCTAGATGCGGCTATAGTAGATGAACTATTTAATCCGTCATGACTAGATGTAAGCTGTGCAGCAAACATAACTACCCCCATATCGGAAACTTTCCTCAAACCCCCCGCCCAACATTACACTTTATGAAACGCAGCTACTGAGTGTTGAGGAACTGTACACCACAATACGGCTGGCTATATTGATTACTCATATTCAATATTACCGCTGACCGCACGTCAGGGTATGTATGTAGTAATTTTGTGTACTGCATTCAGGAGTACCATCAATTCGGTATTCATCATTGAAATAATCTTATTCATAGCGTATAACCCAAATAGGTAGTAAGACGCGGTGTTAAAATATCTCCACTATTTTATTTATTTTATTTTGGTTCAAACTTGGCCTGATAAACCCATTTCGCTGGCCGAATATTGCCCACGGGCTGTAGTTTGAGGACGCCTGAGCTGGAGTATAAGCCACCAATGGAAAACAAGCCCAAATGCCATAAAAAATATATAGTATTTTAGGTGAAAGTCAAACACACAAGCGAAGAGAGGGTTTTGTTGATTTGCGAGGAATATCTTCAAAATGTCTATTGATCATCAATTAGTGGTTCTTAAATGTTATTTATTTATTTACCTTTAAGCTGTTAAAGAAGTGCCACCCCTCAGGGTTTATTCTAATCATATATTTTTGTCAACATCAGTACAGTTGGCCACAAAATTTAAAGCCCTCAAATAAAATTCTGCATCTCATATTTTTAGCTCATTATGGACCGAGATTCGTGAGAAGGAAATTGTTCGTAGGATATATGTTGTACAGGCCTGCTGGTTATAAATAGTAGATATCCTAAACACCACTCGGAATCGAATCAGAGTCACCTAATCTCGTTGTTGAATACTCTAACTATTTATTCAGTGAGATGGGCTGATTATAGTTGTTAAAAATTATATCAGGAAGCCGGATCAAACTTCAGGGTTCATTCCCCTTGCGTAGCTCTCATGGCAGTGAACAAGCGAGTTAGTAGAAGATTCGTGCTCGAATAAAGAGTGGGGTACACATGTAGGGTAGGAGGGGCTCATACCTAACTACAAATTATTCTCAAGTGCTAATAACCTCTGAAGCGTGTCAGGAGGGTATTAAACAATAAAATAAAGTTCACAGTTCTGCTGCGTTCACGGAAAAAAGTTTTTGTATTTTCTCATTTACACGAATTATATTATTGTAGAAAAATATATAAAAAATCAAGTTATTAGCCAATAATAACTTTTTTGTCTCTCTTATCCCCCCTCTAATGCCCCTTGTTTTATCTGTGGTTTATAGTGTCCAAGGTGACCTGGCGGTCTAGGGGTAAGGTGTAGACTTCTGTTCTGGGGGTCCAGGGTTCAATCCTCGGTCCCGGCACAGATTTATCTGATGGCCAAAACCTTCCTTCACCTCTGACAAGACGTGTATTAATCACAACTTGTGAATGTGGGGAATGCCAGGCCTCCACCGTGGTTCGATTCCACGTTAAACTGTAGGTACTCCACTTCATCTCACAATCATCCTACCATTATAAATTAGCGTAAGTGCGTATAACCTGAATGGGTAGTAAGACGCGGTGCTAGTAATAATAATATTAATAATAATAATAATAATAATAATAATAATAATAATAATAATATATTGTCCAAATGATTTAGTCAATTTTCAATTTGAAAGATATATCTGTATACATAGTATTTTATTCTTTTTAAGGATTCAATGAATATGCACGCGTGAACCCTACCACAGATGAGGGTAATTTAACATTATATTTTATGCATGATAGAGTTAAAAACTATTTTATAGCGTATAAAATCATAAATTACATGCTTGTGAGAGAAACAAGAAATAGGTCTACTTTTAATACCACATGTTTGCTAGATTTATGCTTAAAATTAAAATTATAAACATTTTCACATTTACTGCTATTTTTACAGGAAAATATTAATATATAAATATAATTTAAAAAGGTAGGTTTTAGTAAACTAACAGTTTTTTTTATATGGTCTCTACTTATTTCTTGCTTTTAATGTACTCTACAGTGTTTATATTGTAACAAAAACTCTCCTTTCAAACATTTTTGAATACATTAATTATCTAAAATTAAAAAAAAGCTTTCAACCGCCTACTGTTTTGTTCTCTCATGATTAAAAACAACTTTTACCTAATAATCAGAATAAAATATGAGCCTCTTTAGACAGTATTCCAACAGACACATATGTTACACATGTATAAGTCGTGAGAACTCATTTTGGCGTGTGTATCTTTTAGATGTATATATTTATAATATTTTAATAAAGATTCCTCATTATTAGTGTTATAAATATATACTTAGTAAAACCAAGATTATGTTTAGCTTTGATATTAAAATATAAAAAAGGGCGATAACCGAGAAAAAGTGAAGAACTGATTTTTATTACATTTATAGGTTAAGTTTAAAATAAAATGTATAGATAGGTCAAATTCCCCTAAAAATAACTGAATCTAATGATACATGTATTTGTATTAATTATATTGTGTGCTATAATCTAACTAGTTGGAGGTATAATACTTTCAGTTTTAATTTAATTTATTATAGTGTTGGTCAACAGTCACAGGTCCTAACAGGCCAGGATTGTAATGTACACAAGTACCTTACATAAAAACACAACTACACAAGAAAATAAAACAAACAATCATACCATACAATTACACCCATAACCAATTATTACAGTCTAAGAAAATTAGTAGTAGGAATAATAATACTAACAATAAAAACAACATTAAAAATAGCAGTACAGTAGTGAAAATCAATTGATATCAGTTATAAGAACAAAAATAAAAATTGTAAGCCGAATACTGCTAATTTAGATATTAGAGGTTGAACATGTAATTATTAAATTAGTTCATCTTGTGAATGTGGGGAATGCCAGTTCTCCACCGTAGTTCGGATTCCACGTTAAACTGTAGGTCCTTCATTTCATATCACAATCACCCTACATTACACATTAGCGTAGTGCGTATAACCGAACGGGTAGTAATACGCGGTGCTAGTAATAATAATAATATTATATTAGTTATAAAGGAGTTAGTAAATAACTTTTTGTTTGTGGTAGAAGTCGAATTCGACAAATCTAGAATTAGTGTTATGGACAACGGCCACTAGGGCTGAACTTGAAATAATTATTTTGAGGAAACACTTTTGGATTATGTGAGGCCCGAGAAGGGACACGAATCAAGGGCAAATTTATAAGATATATTGATACTGAAAATATTAAAAACTAAAACTAAAACTAAACTAACAATCAAATCTACGCGAAAAGAGAGTTTGGAGCCCTAAAATGTTTTGAATTCTGCCATAATCATATTAAATCCGGTTAAGAAAGAAATTATAATAGGAATTTACATTGAACATTTTGAAACCTGAGAGTCTCCTGGAATTTCAAGCAACAGTAGACGTAACTAAAGCATGATAAAATGTTAAAATACAATCGACTTTCTTACACGCGGTTAATAGTCTATAATAATAATAATAATAATAATAATAATAATAATAATATAATTCGTTTTTAAAACGATTAATTATCAACGTTTTGATTAATTAATTAATTTCAAAAATCACTTCATGTCTGAATTATAATTAATCAGCATGTATTCTCCCTATAGCACTATGACTAACTAGAACGTGCTGATAAATAAATAAACACACCACTTACAAACCAATCTAAGTAAGGATAGAAACAATAATACATTTTCTATAGTGGTATCTGGTCTCATATAATCTAGGCAACAAGACAAACTAATTTCACAATCATATTTTGTAATAGGCTTCCTATAGTCAAACCAAGATCCTCTGGCTTGTATCGATCTTTATAAACACCCAGTCACAAGAGTGGTCACAGGAAAACAGCCACAAGATTTTGGAGAAGACAATTTTGCAAATCACGTGTTAAAAAAAAGTGTACTCACATTGAAACATGTTTTCTCTTAAATAAGTGTTTAAATCTCTATTTGTATGGGGGAAAAAATATCACGTCGTAGACGACAAACAAACATAAATTCCCCTACCCCCCCCCCTTTTTCCAGAGTGACAGATGTTTTTATAATGGCGACGAATGTGTGTGTTGGAGAATGCATTTCTAATTCGATATTTGAGCAGAAGTCTACGGTCTCCTTACGATTTAGTTTATTGCTCGTTGTAAGTTTTGTACTTCAGGTTTTAAGGGCAGTAGAGAGGGAGGTTAAGGTATCCACCCCTACCCCTTGTCAAGAGGGGTACTAGCTAGGCAGCGCACACTTAAATATGCATTAGTACAGGAAGGCAGCAGTGACTCGTCTGGGAGAAGGCGGGGGCAGGGTGGGAGGGACAGTCTGTGTGAATTGTATCGGGGGTCCATGCCGGAAACTGCTATACAATCTGTATTACGTTCAATGGGAGGGTTATATATTTATTTGATCTTCACTGCTTAGTACCCGTCAGGGTTATACGCATACGCTAGCCACGCTAATGGAATAGGGATGATTAGGGTAGAATTATAAAGGAAATATACTCGCATTTGCGTATAGGGAGAATGGGTAAAAATTGTACCTCTAAAACCCCTCTGCCAACGCCCAAGTAATTTTCTTCCGATAAATGATTATGATAAACTGCACCCGCATTAGTTCGGAGAAAGATTTAAAGATCTAAAAATTTTTGAAGGGGGGGGGGTATTGACGATGTTCCTCCTAATGCACTCTGTCGGAGGTCAACCGCATTAACCCCGGTCAAACAATAACCTACAATAAGTCACCCTACATGAAAGGACAAAATAGTTACTACAGTCCAATTTTCACAGGACGATAGCTAAAACAGTTACGCTATCTTCTTTCACTTGTCATGTTATCAGTATATGTCATTAATGATATATGTTAACAATACCTATAAAATAACACTAATATTATAACGCTATCAATACTAACCACAAAATTTTTTATATATTTTTAACGGTCCTACCTATGAAAATTGGACTGTAAATCTATTTTCTCATGCCAAGGAACTTGTTTTGAAGCGGTCACTATTGACAGAGTGTGTGCATTTTGACAGATGTAATATTATTAAAGAAAAGAGAGTACTCAAAAACTCGAGTTAGTTTCGAGCTTTGGCAATTGTTCAAATCCAATTAGATTTTTTTTTTCAATACATGATAAATTCGAGAACTTGAAACGTTTGATTTGGTCTCAAATTTTTTTATCTCAATCTATTTGATTGAAATATAATATATTATTTATTATTGAACAGAATCGCTCATTATTTACATTTATCTTATTAAAATTAAATCATTTTTAAAAATATGTACTTGTCTTTTCTATCACAGAAATTTTATTTGAAATATTTATAGCACACATGTTGCTCGAATAAAACTAGATTTATTTTATTTAAACACGACTCAAAATGAAACATGCCTTATTGCATGTACTACTTCTAAATGTAATGATTCTGCTTATGGGGATCAAAATACAGCTCATCCATTGTAAATATGCTAAAAATCAAAACACCATCTCATTAAATACGGTCTAAATATTCACCAACAGAATCACAAAGTGACAGAAAAAAACTTTTATATAAAAAAAGGGGGTGTTAGAACCCAAGTGGAACGGACTGTACACACTTACCATAAACATGCTATTCACTCACTAGGCCAGTCCTTTTGTCTTCGTTTACCATGAGCAACAAAGTTACGTGTAAATATTCATTAGAGAGAAACAGATAGCAAGAGGATTGGAGAGAGAAGGAAGTTGTGATAAAGGTGAGTGAAATGGAGAAACTTACAAGTGCCAGCCTCTCTCTCTCTCACACATACAAAGGAACAAACGAACATGAGGAATTCCTGGTTGTTAGTAAGCCCACACGAACACGTAAGCGCATGTACCAACCGACTGAGTTGTTGTGATACTTGGCTCTTTGTCGCGGAAAAGTTGGTCCGTGTCGATGTAGCGCGGTGACTGTAGGTGTTATCGTGTTAGTTTCAATAACAAATGACATCCGTGTGACTTTTACATGGCATGTCGAGCTTGACAGACCACTCATCCCGATAAACATTGTATGAACAAACAAACATTTGTGTTTGGGAAACCAAGTTTAAGATCACAAAGATTTTATTGCAGACTATTTCTTGACGTAGCTATTTTAATGCACGGTCGGGTGTAATGAGGGTGTTTTTTTACAAAATGGTTTACCACTCTTCCTCCTAAAAAATTGGAGTACATTTCCTTTAAATTCTACCTCCTACGTCTCTGCTCTATTAATGTAGATATGAGAATTGGACGAAAGGATAGTGATACGCGGTGAATACACAAAAAATTAATTAATTTGAAGAATACTATTTTTATTTATGGTTTTTATTATTCTGAGTTTTGAATTTATTTGTATCCCTAACCAATTTGTATTTGAACTAAAATATTGTTAGTCAGACCTAGCCTTAGACTTTTAATAACAGTCCACATTTATTACAAATTAGTACAGTTTTCATCCCCCTTAAACAAATGTTTGGTCAATTTGGCAAGTTTAGTGGAACTACATCACATTAAATTGGAAAATTTTCTGCAGTGGTGGTTTATGGTGGAGGGGTTAAATTGTAGAGGTGAAACTTAGAGCCTTTAATACTTCAAAATATAGGCCGGTATGCAAGAACGATGTTGGATTAGGAGTAAAGGAGGAGTAAAGGCGGAGTCAGCTACTCTTGAGGAAGGAATCCGTGTCGTGCTAGCGGTCTAGGACAACTGGGCGCCGCCACCTGGGCGCCGCCAACCAGGCGCGGCCGACTGGGCGCACGCGAACTGGGCGCCAGGCTAACTGGGCGCCAGGACAACTGGGCGCTAAAATAAAACTAAATTTTTATTTATTTATTAACTTATTTAATTTTTTAGAATAAAAAATGGACCATTTTTTCATATTTTTTCAATTAAAATTAAAAAGTGATGGATAAAAACTAAAAATGAACTTTTTTTAATTAATCATATTTTTCAGCGAAACATCATATATTTTTCTTGGAGTATTTTAAAAAATAATCTTAGTAGAGGAAACTTAATTAATTTATATTATAAAGTTAGTCTATTTTATATAATAAAATTTCTAAAAAAACTCCACAAAAAATGAAAAATAAGAATTGTGCGCAAAATAAACCACTAAAGAGGAATAATAAGTAGCATTTATGTGCATCTCTATGTAAAAATTAAAATAATATCGCCGATATTATAATACCTTTCAGCTATGACTAATTTCTGGTGCAGGTGCGACGAGATTTGGTTTGTTTATTCTTAGATATCCCCTCCCTCCCCCATTATTATTACTACTTTTTCTCTTATCCATTTCATAGATATGCGGTGCAGGTGTTACGAGCTTTTATTTGCGTATTCTTAGAATTCGCCCACTCGACCCATTACCATTACTTTTTGCTTCTTCACTTCATTAGGTTTCGTCAACCAGAGTGGTTTGGACGAAATGGAACAAAAAATCGTGTCACAACGTGACAAACAAAAGTACGTAGACAATGGGTTTCTATATGTTTTTGATAAATTTAGTGTCGATGGACAGATCAAATTTTGGAGATGTGAAGGAAAAAACAATAATTGCAAGGCTAGATTACATACAAGAGGAGAAGAAGTGGTTAAAAGATTAAACGAACACACACATGATAGTTCATCACCACACATTGGAGCACAAGAGGTGGTTTCAAAAATCAAACAACGGGCTGCTGAAACACAAGAATGCACTTCTCAAGTCATCAACGAATGCACAATTGGCTTGACCCAGGCGGCAAAGGTATGTGATTTTACTTAGCTAAGTATGATAAATAATACATAAATAATTATTAAATTAATCCTTCAATCAATATTCCTTTCATTATTAGTAGGTTTCAAAACAAAGGCTAGTAACTTATTCTAACGGGTACAGATGAGAAAGAAACCTAGAGGAAATGTTGTGAGGGTATGGAAAAACCACCGCGAGTAATCACATGTTGAAAACCACCCACCAAAGTGCACCCAGCTGAGATTCAAACCCGGACCTCCTGCCAACGGCAACCAAGTGATTTTTTTAAATTGTTACGTTCAGTGCAATGTGAGTCATCAAAGCAAGTAGTAACCTAATTAGTATCCTTTTAAGGTAATTAACCTCTTACATAATAAAATATATTTAACGCAAGAAATATGTATTACCAAGTCTGTAGATTCCAAAAATCCAGTAAAAACATTCTCATGACAAATAATTTTGGCGAGGAATATAAAGGGTGGTGTAGCAATAATTTTATAGTAAAAACAATATAAAATGTAAAGTATTGTTAATCGTAACTAAATTCTTACGGTAATCTAAAACGTTTTCTGTGTTCAGGGGGTACTTCCGAAAGCAGATGCTCTGAAAAAATTAGTTCGCCGTAAGCGAAACCAAATAAACGCTGCCCCTCCAGTTCCAGCAAATCTTCAGACGCTGATAATTCCTGATAGATATAAAATGTATGTATCCGAAACGGACATTGAAGAAAATTTCTTACTTTCTGATAGTGGACCAGATGCTAACAGAATCCTTATTTTTGGTCGACAACGTAATCTGCAAATATTACGTGACGCAGAGGCCTTATATGGAGATGGAACATTTAAGACTGCCCCACTACTGTTTGCACAAATATATACGGTGCTTGGTAAGCAATTTGGAGGGGTGCATCCAATTATATATGCACTCCTACCTAATAAACAAAGAGCTACGTACGTACGACTCTTTGAAATGTTACAAGAAATCGAACCTACCTTTCAACCACAAACATTTTCCTGTGACTTTGAATCCGCTGCAATAAGTGCTATTAGAGATTGTTTTCCCCAAGTTGAAATACATGGTTGTTTTTACCATCTAACACATAACATAAGAAAACAAATATGTGCATTGGAACTTATTCAACTATACAACAACAATGCAGAGTTTTGTTTGAAAGCAAGGATGATATCAGCTCTGGCATTTGTACCAGAAAATGATTTAGACCAAGCTTTAGATTTGTTGGCAGAAGAACTTCCAGACAATTTGCAGCCCTGATTGACTGGTTTGAAGACAATTATATAGGTCGTAGAAATCGCAGAGGCGTTGGACGACGAGTGGCATTATTTCCACCAAATATGTGGAATCTTTACACTAGAGTATTAAATGGTACAGATCGTACTAACAATCATGCTGAAGCTGCACATCGCAGGCTAGGAACTGAGCTGGGCATGCAACATCCCACAATATGGAAATTTATTGATGCTCTACGTAAAGTACAAGCTGCAAGAGATATCTACTATGAACATCTTGTAGCTGGACATGAGCCTACGCCGAAAAAAAGAAAGTATAGAGAAGTCGATGCTAGAATTTTAAGACTAGTTAGGGACTATAATAATAGAGACATTATTTCGTTTTTACGTGGTGTTGCGCATAATATTGCAATGCATTAATACAAAACAAAGAACATTTAAATAAAATATAATGCTGCGCATAATGATATTTTTTACCCATCATTTTGCATTAAGCTAGTGTTTACCTATCACTTTTTTTTGCTAGTTTTTACCCATCACTTTTTAATTTTAATTGAGAAATATATAATTAAAAAAGAGTACATTTTTTTATTCATTACTTTTTAATTAAAAGAGTTATTTTTAAAAAGAAAAAAGTGCAAAAAAGTTATTTTTTTTAAAGAAAAAAGTGGGGTGTGTTTTTTGTTTTTACTCATCACTTTTTAATTAAAAAGAAAAAGAGCATTGCAAAAAACAGCTGGGCGCCCAGTTGTCCCGGCGCCCAGTTGTCCCGGCGCCCAGTTGTCCCGGCGCCCAGTTGTCCCGGCGCCCAGTTGTCCCGGCGCCCAGTTGGCCCGGCGCCCAGTTGGCCGCGCCCAGATGGCGGCGCCTAGATGGCGGCGCCCAGTTGTCCGGATCCGTCGTGCTAGAACGTCTGGCTTGAGTTACTCAAGGTCACGTGATGAAATATTACACAGAAGTACCACATCTCCAGGGGAAATAAAATTCACTAGATCCACCGCCTTCTAAAGTGTCGATTTTGCTTGTAAAGTTTGATAGCCTGCTTAAATATGTCCTCTTGTTGATAAACACATCGTAATTAATTAAGAGCGTGTGGTGAAGTGAGAAAGAGAAATGGTATTTATTAGAATTAAATAGGTAGTTTCAAACTGTCAAATGAAAAAAAAATTATGTTAGGACCATCGCAGCCAAGAAGAAAGCGTGGGAACAAATTAATAGAATTTTAAATCTTCCAGTAACCTCAAAAGGTGAGTTTATTTTTATCTTATTTTATTTTCACTTTAATACTTTATATAAAATCACGTATATTGTTTGAGTAATTGGATCGTCTATAGAAATAAACACAAGTAAAGTAAAATCTTTAAACGTGTTTCTTATTGATGGTAAACACAAACGTCAACGTAACAAAAAATTATTTGTAGGCCTATGCTATTAATTTGCGTAGGCCCTAGCGTTGATAACTTTTATTCCCTTTCTCTGTAGGCCTAGCGTTTATTTTTGCATAGTATAAGTCGAAACAAAAGTTTTGAAATTCTAAGAACGAGTGGAATTTATATATTATTGAACTAACCTAATCTTTACTCCTAACTTTATGTATTTTGTCTACTGGTAGGTCTTAGTAGGCCTGATTTAGCACTTTAGACCAGTACTATCTTAGGCTAGTTAACCTTCAATATAATATTTTTGTACAAGGTCTAGGCCTAGTCACAAAGTAAACATAGTAACTAAACTAACAATGTCATCCTCATAAATAGAAAAATATTACAACATACAAATATACAGTATTACCTTGAAGTTTATAGAGACAACAAATTTCATAAAATGCTTCACTGATTATTAGAACCAGTATATTAATATAGCCAGCTGTATAGTGGGAACTTTCATTAATATAGGCCTTTATAATAATTTATAATAACCATTAGTAATCTTTTCTTGTTTGATAACAAAGACACCTCAAGTTGACCTAGTTAGAACTGTGTTTATATTATATTGTGAATCATTTTAGAACTCTGGTTCACCTGCACAAACATTGGGACATTGTCAAATCAAGAAGGAAGAGGCAACTAGTTGAAGAGACAGTGGAACTGATGAGTACTGGACGAGGGCCCTACAATTCTCACAAGCCATCATGTCCCAGGGTCGAGGTGGTAGCCCCCCCCATAACTGCTGCTTTGAGGTCTACAGGTTACACCGTTGCTGTCAATACCATTATGGAGTATCTCGATACAACAGGTAGGCTATGTGAGATATTACAACTATAAGGTTCATATTTACAGAGAGATGCACACACAGAAACCGATTTTATAAGTTTATTTATATTCATTGATATAATTTGGACTGAGAAGGGTAGGCCTACTATTTACTTTTTAATAAACAAAATATTGATATACATACAAAATAGGTGTAAGTTTCATGATAGTATACAGAAAATTAACAATTGTTTACAAAATTAATTACATGATTGTCATAAACATGCTAACTCCTGAAAAACGACTTTGTTGACTTTAATCTGAATGGACATGTCTAGTATTGGTGGATGGAGTCTTTAAGAGCAAATAATGCACACTTGTCGATAAGTTAGGCCTGTCCTTTGAATCTTGGTTTAGTTACCGTACATAACATATGTGTCCTTATAGTGAGTGTTAGGTTTAAGATGTAGGTATGTGTTTACAAATTATAATGTGCAATATCAATCAAACTTGCATCTGTTGACCTGCAATGCTTTGAATGTTAAATTACATTTTCAAAAGCTTATTTGAAAATGTAATCTAAATGGTTTTAATTAAAAGCAATTTGATGATTATGTGCATTGACACCCTAATTTAGTATTCTAGTAAAAAGGACTTGCAGAAAACAAGCCATTGAAACATTTATCTGTGCAATATACAATGGTAAGAATGTTAATTTATTAGTTATTCTTTGATATTATTGGAAGTAGCAGCTAAAGGTCACATGACTTGACATCTGACTTATGAAAGCTGTTTTAATAACATCTAAAATTTAATAAAACCTCCCCATTTAAACATACTAGCTATGCTTGTTTTGTTCATACTATCCTTTATTTTTCAGATTTCCCAACTACAAGCAGTGTCAGTTTGTCGCTGCCATTTCTTACACCAGTGCTTCAAGTCTCGGTCAGCCTTTTCACATCACCTGCATCCCTCTTGGGGACCCCAGACCTTTAAATTTGACTATTATATGTAAAATAGTTGACAAAACATTCAAAACAATTATAATATTTCCACATTTATTGTTAACACTATTATTATCTTTATATCTGCATTCAAGTGAATCAATTTTCTTTTTGATGAACTAGAAAGTGTTTAATTTAGAGTGAGCTTTGATAGATGAACATTAGGTTGTTGCTCCGTAGTTAGACCTAAGGTTAGGAATCTTTGTTGATTACTTTTGACATTTTTGTGATGGATCTATTTCTCTTGAATAATAAATACCGTAACCTGATTATTTTTTTTTACCAAGAAAGCATGCCTATAAACAAAAACATCATATTCAATTTTTTTTAAACACTTTTGTTTACTATGTTTAATGTTCCGATTGATAACTAACCTTTATATCTTTATATAGACCTGTTATAGCTAGGTAGTTTATATTAATTTTACATAGTAAATTACTGTTTATTAATATTTTATACATTTAACTTGCTATTATGTCTCAAATTATGAAACATAAAATTATAGGACTTAAGAATTGAGCCTAGATGTTTCGGCTATAGAATTTATAAAACCACCAAACATTTTTCCATTTGTTAAAAACATTATTCATATTAGGGTTATTTTCAAGTGATGTGTAGTAAAATTACAATTTCCAATATCCATTGTGTCGAGATCGTTCACCCTGCATTAACCTATAAAATGTAAATATATCTACATTCTTATGTTTTAAAGTGATTAGGGAACTTTTAACTTCCACTCTGGAGGGTCTCTGGGGTACTTGATTTCCTGTTTTTATGTTAACCACTTATGTTGTTGCTAAGGACTGCAGGTATCTTAATTCAGCATTGCAAATTAAATTTTGACAATTTATATATATTTTTTTTGTCTGGCCAATCTCTAGTGTTTATCTTTTAAAATAAACTGACTGTGAAAAAATTATTATAATTATTTCCATTCCTTAGCAGGGTGGTTTATTATTTTTCATCCCAAGGTCCAAATTTGAGCATCTGTTTGCACCACAAGCCGAAGATATATCCAGTAGTTTGTCTTAATAATATAGGCTCGCAAACAACACTCAGAAATTATTTTTAATATTATATTAAATAGATTATATTTGGAAGAAGGTAAAGAAAAGGTAGATAGAAACATAAAAAAGGGACGAGTTATATTATAGTTATTAGAGTTATATTATATAAATTGTAATTTTGTCTGGAGAATCTGTCCAATTATGTCATAGATAAGTTTAATTAAATACATCAAAAATATTTTATGAAATGTCAATCACTTTCACTGAACTTAGCATTATTAAATAATATATTATACCGATTTTTATTAATAAAATAAATGCATAACGAGATGCAGCCATGAGCTTTTCTAAATAAATGTTATTTGAATCATCAGGCCTTCTTCCAATATTTGCCTGGTAAGTATTAAAGTAAGTGGGAATTTAATAGTGTATAAGGCCAAATTATTTTGGTTTGTTTACGTTTCTATTATATTGAATTGAACTTCAACAATATTGCATACAACATATTCACTAAATGTGTTACAAATCATATAACATGATCAACACTAAACCCACCTCGGGGGTGTAGTTGGCTAACACGCTACTTTTGTGTTGAGCTAGACCACAGAGGATAGAAAGAGTTGAGGTTCGAATCTCGGTCGAGTGAACTGAGGTGAATTTTCCTAAATAGTTTTTCACTCTCCCTCCACACAAGTGTGGGTTCACTTCCTCTAAATTCAACCTTTCATATTCCCAACACATTACCTAGTGTAATTAGTATTTAGGCGTACAACCCGAATGGGTAGTAAGATGTAGTGCTAAAAAAAATCTCTAATACATTATTATTATTACTATGGTACTTTGGTGTCAATGTGCTTGGTTACAGTACCTGTAATCTGAGGCAGGAAAACATCCAGGTTTACAACTCCAGTAATAGTAAAAGAAAATTAAAATAGTCGATTTCAAAATTATTTTTATTAGCCCTCACTGGCAAGGACCACAATCATCATGGTTTTTAACACACAATATTTATAATATAAACATGATATTATGTTATCTCTAACGATCAGTGTCAGAGCAGCTTGTATTATGTTTTGTCATGCTTGGCACAGAGTGTATCATGGCCCGCCAGTACAGTCTGTGTAAAGTTTGTGTCTTGATATTGTACAAGTATAAACACTAAAATAAATAATTCACTTTTGTGGCCACATGGTCTAAAATATCAAACTCACAAAAAAACTAGACTGCTGAAGATAGGGAGATCATGGTTTGAATCCCAGGCAAGTCTAACGAGGGTGGTCTTTTGTAAATGGTTTTTTCCCTTTTTCCTTGCAAATGTGTATACACTATTTAATCCAAACTTCCTCATCCCAGAAACAGTGTGATCAGTATGTATGCATATAACCTGACCAGATAGTACGACAGTGCTAAATCGACAAGATTGTGTATATGATCGGTGATAAAGATCGTACAACTAATTGTGTGTGGATTTCTTATTAGTAAGTTTAAAATGTAAGAATTTAGAGTTGAATTTACGTAACAATACATCCACCTTAGCATAAAGGGATTAAAAATCTACTCTGCTGAGTAGAACGAAAATAATAGTTTCCTCTCTCTCCTTGGGACATACATTTAGCATCAAAATGAGCAGTGATAACCTGCTAGTTTCCACCATTCTCCATTTCATTAGAGGTCTGTAAGGTCAAGATAATGGATGTCCACATTTGGTACATGTGTTGATACAAGAAGTCTGTTCCTAACGGAACATGAAACCAGCTATATATAGTAACATTACCGATGTTTTGATTCGCCCGCCACAATGATTTTAATAAGGTTCCAACTGTAATAGTCCATGTGGTGAAGCCCAGACTCTCAGATGGACCCCCGGGGCTCTGGACAGGGATGTGGGTGCAGCCTCTTCGATATGAAACTCCAGGGAAGTTGGCCTAGTCATAGAACAGCATTCGCACAGCTCCCAGTTCAGCTTCTGTGGTGGGAAACCACACCACATGTTGCATGTTTTGGGCCAACCAAATTGATATTTTCTTAACAACACGCGATACCGTTGACTGGTCAACATTGTAGGCCTACATTTCTCCGCCAACAACCTAAAAATGGAAGAACAAAGTTACTAGCCAATTTTAAAAAATTATAAGAATAGATATGTCTGTAGTCCGACCTAGGCCTACTGTGATTTTTTTAGAGGTAAGGTTATTTTGGATTTTATATATATACAAAAAATCAATATTAAATGTCAACCAAAATCCCAATAGCTACTGTATGTCACAAAACAATCAATTAGCCTATTTGCTTCAATTACATAATTAAAAACAATGGAAGAAATATGTTGTCAGTAAATAATACAAGTCCTAATATTAATTAAACTTATATACTGATGCTAAATTAATCTTAACTAACACATTACAAAAACAAACATGAAAATTTATTAATGTATTCAATCCAAAAATTTAAATTAGTTGTTCATTCTTAAAAAAAAAAGTTAATAACAATGTTTTTTGTAAGTTTAGTAATAATAAATAATATAACCTTAAAAAAAAGTATATTTATAATTTGGTATTAACTTACTTGTAAGCATTCCGTGGCATAAAACTGAAGGGTGGTCAACATTTGTTGTAAATGAATCAGTGGAAGTCATCGTTGTGTTTCGGGATTGTCAATTTCCAACGTAGGGAAGATATCTTGCCATACAACTTCCTTCTAAAATAGAAAATATTTTACGAAATTGTTCGTCAGAATAAGCTTAACAGGTATCCTGGAAATCCCTAACATGCCTCCGTTAAATCACAACAACTTTATTAGCCTCTTCTTCAAAATAGTCGTCGATAACGTCTAAATACGTGACAATCCGGTAGTCATGTAGCGCCATATTTTCTTGACAACACAAAACAAATAACAGATGTTTGACATCTCTATTGCTCATGCGCGCCGCACTGGGGTAGCCCTGTGTATAAGGGATAGGAGTAAACCTATGTATAAGGGATAGGAGTAAAGCTGAAGGCTGGTCGGGACCAACCTTTGGAATTACTCAAGCACGCGCCCGCGCGCTTGAGAATTACTCAAGAGCGCGCACGCGCGCTCGTCCTTGCAAGCAAATCAACCGTCCTCCGCCTTTACTCCTTCTCCGCCTTTACTCCTACTCGTTCTTGCATACGGGCCATAGTGTGTTAAGAGACGAGTGGGTTCTAAGAAGGAGGATAGGGAAGGAGTAGATAGGAAGCACGGAGGATAGGGGGACGGGGGTGGGACAAATGTCAAGCTAACCTTAAAATTATATGAGTTGACTTTATTGATGACAAAAAGTTGAAGTATGATTTATGAACATAACGGGTCTACAAAGGCTCTCGCATTCATTTGTTTCTTTACTACTCTTTTTTTTTTTTAGCACCGTGCCTTACTACCCATTCGGGCTATACGTTTATGTACTAATTACGCTAACGTTTTAGGTATGAGTAAGGTTGATTTTAGAGGAATTGCACCTACATTGGCGTGGAGTGAGAGTGGATTTTTTTTTTCAGGAAAACCTCTTTCAGTGCATTCAACCGGGATCAAACTCTGATTTCCCTGTCATCCCTGTTTATTGTGAGAGTAGTGCGTTAGACCGTACGGCCACCCAAGCAGGTGTTTCTTTACTAAAACTACTACTATCACTACCACTAATGTATTATTACTGTTATTATTTTCATCCATTTAATCAGTTGAAATTATATTATAGAAATAATAATAATTGAAAATATTTCGGAAAAAAATAGGGAAAATTTTCCGTCTCGCATCTCTACATTACATGTCAAAGTGACATGAGTAGAATCAATCCGTAGATTTTTATTTGTAATCGTGAAAATTTTCAACCTCGAGATTATGATGAATCTTTACCAGGGCTGGGCAGATGCCGATAACTGATCAGATTTAACGGCCGATATTGGTACAATCAACCAAGGATAATCGGTTTTTATCATGCGGATAATTTACGCCGATAATTCAAAATACATAGGTATATTTTAAATTCTAAAGTCATGAAAATATAATTCATAGTTAAAATAAAAATATTTAAATACAGTCTCTTACATGTACACACAAATTCTTTAATTATACTTGTAGATATATTATTTTAAAAAGCAAAACCAACATTCTAAATAAATTAAAGCATTTAATTTTATTTAACTTAAGGATTATTTCAAATTATGAAATACATTATAAATATACTAGAAATGAAAATTTCCTTAAGTAACAAAGTTAAAGTGGCGAAGTTGGCTAACGCGCTTGTCGTGTTGAGCTCGACTGCTGAGGACAGGGAGATCGAGGTTCTAATCTCGGTCGGGTGAACTGGAGGTGGTTTTTCCTAAATGGTTTTCCACTCTCCCTCCACGCAAATGCGGGTTCACTTTCTCTAATTCAACCTTCCCTATTCCTAATACATTAGCGTAATTAGTACTTAAAGCGTATAACCCAAGCGGGTAGTAAGACGCAGTGCTAAATAATAATAACAAAGTTAAACACTATCAAAAACAATATTAGGTGGACCAGTATGATTTTATTTGTAATGGATTTTTACAAAATTAAAACTGCAAACTATGGCTATAAGCAACGTAGTTCTAATTGAATAAATGTTGTATACCAACCTAATATGAAATATTACCTACATCTTTCAGAACGAGCCGAGGCCCACGCTTGCGCACAGAATTTTACTTTCTATTAAAATAATTTTCGCTTTGGACTGGAGTTATTTATATTTTACATCCCTCCTATCTTTTCCGTTGGCTGAATTAACTAAACTATATTTTATCTACGTTACCGTAACTTATCCACACAGCAAAATAACGTATCATTATGGTGATATTGCGTACTCCAGAGGCTAGCTGCACATAGCCGCGTTCAGTAAACGTGTGTGTATTTTAATATATTTGTAATTGTGTACATTCCTGTTCATTATAACAATGCAGTAGGTCTAAAAATAAAATATATCTAACCAACTTTAACTTAAACTTTTATTTGACTAACCTACTACTATCGTGAAAAGTATAAAAATGGCAAAATCAGATAATTATTGTTTTTTAGTATTGTTACTACACATTTTTGTAACATTGCATGAACATTTTCTTATAGGCGTCAGCTACCGGCAATATCGGCAACAAATTACCGGCATCGGGAATATCTGAAAGGGTTTTATCGGCCCAGCCAATCTTTACATTTATTTACCCCTGAACATAAAACAATAGATTATACAATTTTGTCTGAACCCCATGTCTGTTTGTCTGTTTATTCCTGTTCACAGATCTGAAACGCTGTCATGAATGTTGTTCAAATATTATATTTTGATAATACATTTTATCTTATTATGAAAATTGAAAAATGACACCTGGACACGGGACCTTTGGCTTAGTACCCAATGCTCTGATCACTGCTCTATCCAGGAATTGTCGGGTGCCCAGGGTAATTCCTCATTCATATTTTAAACAGAGTCTATGATGGACGTGCGGAAATCGTCGGCTACAAATGTGGGATTTTATTAAGATCACAAATTATCAGTAAACGCAGCCACCTTCTACTCAGTAATTGGCTTATTGCTGCCACATGTTTAATTGTTATAATTGTAAGGGATCATTATCTCAATAAAAAATCCCACATTTGTAGCAACACCTAATAAAATGTTGAACATTTTAACCAGAAGTCGAAATTTTAATACGGAGTGTTGACCCTTGTGGACCCAATATCTATCTTTTTTATTAGTCTAAACATACAAATGAGGACATTAATTATTTAAATATAAAACTATAAAATTTAAAACCACGACTAAAAAATGTTTCACATAAGTATAGTGTAATTTATGCTTGGGTTTGTAAGTTTATATTATTTTATTTCACATATATTACGAGTTTTGAGTAACTATCTCCATTTTAAACAATAGAGCGAGAAAGTCCGTGCGGAGTTCCGTACAATTTATTTTTCTATTCAGCCATTAAATTTATAATTCAGAATAGATATTACATGACTATTTAATGTATTATCAATAAGTTGACTTATTAAATGGAGAAAAATAAAATTTAAAATTGATTTATGCATTTTAACACTTTTGTTTCGATTTTAAAGCTATAGTTTCTCATAATATTTCATATACCATTCTTAATCAAATAAACTTTATTTTTGTGTGATGTGCTATAAATTTTGGAAGTTATTACAGTTAAGATATTACCGTGTCCCCAATTTATAACGACGACTAGTTCTCGCGTTTTTGTTCATACCATTAATCTGAATGTCTACATGCAATTTCATTATACCATAGAAGAAAAACAAGGACATTGTTTTTATTGTCTTAGTGGGTGTTTATCTCCTCCACTTTAGTTCGACTCGTTCATTACCTCTAAATGCTTGTACGACTTTACTTTTCCCTTCAATACTTAATCCGGCGATATTCTTTATTTAAGAACTTCTTTTAACTTGAACGACACGCTATTACTGACAATAGTGAAGTTTTTCATCAAGTTTAAAAGGATATTAAA
The DNA here is from genome assembly GCA_039000515.1 of Timema cristinae. Taxonomy (NCBI): domain Eukaryota; kingdom Metazoa; phylum Arthropoda; class Insecta; order Phasmatodea; family Timematidae; genus Timema; species Timema cristinae. The sequence goes on from JBCFYV010011172.1 coordinate 126,352,024, forward strand.
GAGAAAACTCAAGCAGTTTTTTTTTTTGCTCACCCCTCCGAAGAGTTTCGTAAAACGACGGTTCTTTCTGCCATTCGTTTCCACCCACCATTTTGGAAAAAAAAAAGGAGTTTTATAGTCCCGACAAGACTTCGTCGGGAACGTCCAGTCAACGGGAACATCACGTGAGTGATTCACTGCGACAAGGAGAGGGAGATAAAGGGGAGAGGTGAATAAACAAAGTGATAAAAGAAAAGGGGTAGAAAGAGGAGGAATGGCACAATGAGATGTAGCAGTAAAAAAAACTACATACACACAACACATCTCCTTGGAATGTGTGCCCCATCTCACTCAGTCCCTGAAAGAGACAACCCGAGGAAGATCATATTGATGATATCTGAAGGAAGACCACTCAAACGAGAGAAGACGACTGATTTTTTTTCCTCCACCCCTTTCCCCTTCGGAATCAAGCTTACGAATGACGGAATAGAGACAAACAAACATTCCTATAGACATAGAAAATGTTACTATTTTTTTTTATATTTTCTACCTCCCTCTCTTCTAGTTTAAGAATTTTCTTTTATTTTCTGTTTTTTATATTTATTGTACATCTATCTTGGAGTTTTCTTGGGTGGTAAGATGAGGGGCGAAGAAAGAGTATGGTGGGGGAAACTAAGTCCTGAAAAGTTCCAATCCACTTTATTCAATCCAAAAGGCCAATGCAGAGACATCAATAGAACACCGAAGTTACTGGAAGTATTTTGTCTTATCTTTTTGAAACATCTGACAAATACATCGTTTGCTCTTTCCTCCCCCCCCCCCCTCCTCGCTCTATCTTTATATGACTGTGTGTGTATATTTGTGTGTTTAAAAGTGTTGTGGTGGTACAGAAGTAGGGGGAAACTGTGCGAATATGTTTCCGACAATTCTTTATTGGTTTCCTTCTTTCTTTATTCACCCTCTTTCTTACACCCTTTCAACTTTCTTTGGAAAGACAAAGAGAAAAATAAGACATAAACATAGTCTATTTAAGAGAGTATAAGATATAAAAATACAATCCTCAATAAAAAACGTTCTTGTAGGAAGAGACTAAACTTTGTTATTCACAGAACGTGAAGGGTAAAACTCATGTTTTCTTAAGATATAACATGAAATATGCCATATAACTGGATGAGTAACATGATATTACTGCGACCCTAAAATTGGGGACTATCGTCCATCCTGCTCCCGTCAACTTATATTGTACTATAAAAATACTATGGTTGGTTTTGAGGCTGTTGCGCAAAAGCCAAATGGCGGAAACTGTGTTTTATATCTCTGCCACTGTGATGATTTTCTGTATCCGTACTAACTCTCAAGTTGAAATATTTCGGCTTTATGTTTGAAAGATTGAAAATAAGAACATATCAATTGACACTGGCAGTCGTGTGGATAACGAAACAAACACTGACTTGTAAGGTTGAATTTTATTCTTCCAATTGAGTGGACTTGGAGGAAATGGGTGCTAGAGAGAGCGAGAGGGGAAGAAGGAGATATTTTGTGAAGCTAAGTGAACGATAGTGCTTGTCCTTATAATTCACACGCCTTACTTTCTTTTAAATTATTATTTTGGGTGTTCAACAAGAAAGGGGTTATTATTATCACCTGACTTGAATGAGGGCGCCAGGACATGAAGCTTTAGGGGGGATTGTACGCGTTGTAAATTGGTGATTAGCTAAATTTATTTTCAAATTAGTAAAATTTGATAAAATGAATCCCTCCCAGAACCCTTTTCTCTCCTAACACACATAAATTTATCTGCATTGGTCAAAAATATTTTATTCGAGTCTGAGACTTTTCACCGATAGGATATATGTCCCTCCTCAGTTCAAATACAGCCGTACGATAAGAAATATGTTCTTCAAACACTTTTATACCACTCAATCTTGCAAAATGTCCTTATCTTTCGTGAGCAATGTGGTAATAACTAAATAATGGAGGTGAAATGAGTCATGTTCACAACCAAAGTAAATGTTCCAAACCACAGTTTAGCTAGCATAAGCCATTCATGAAAATTATTGAGATTATTTGCAGCTTGAAACTGTAAACAAAAACAGATTGGGACAAGTAGACTTAAATGTCAACTAGGGACACTACATATTTTTCCGTGATTATTTTGAAAGATATTAACATAGAGATTCTTTACACTATCAACCAAATGGATTAATACAATATTTATAACATAATTACTTTATTTGTAAAGTTAATTTGGCCTATTACAAGTTCAACTGTGGCATATAAAAAAATAAAATAGTGAAAATTGATTATGAAAATAATCTTTAGTTTAATGTACTTGTTATCCGAATCGGTAAGCACGTGGAGTAAACGTTAATCTCGCTCGGTCTGATATCCTGGTAACGGAAAGGTTGGGGTTCAAATCACGACAGAGTTTTCTGCAGATAATTTTACTAAGTGGTTCTCATATCTCTATATACGAAAATTCGGGTATATTTCTAATAATTTGTAGCTTCCTCATCCCTAGTACAATATTGAAATTAAATATGGACTGCGTGGACGAATAGTAAGACGCGGTTCTAAAAATTAAATTTGTTTTGTTGTCTCTTAATGAACTCGGGCGTTCAGTTTGTTATTGATTTAAATAACTGCTTTATTTTACATTTCTTACTGACGCACATTGCGGATATGACTATTTAAAACTCACCAGATTCTGGATTGTTGGTGACGAAAAATGCATGGTTCTAATCCCGGTAGTGGCAAGGTGTGACCAAAATAATTGTAAAGATACTTTCACTGAAAAGTACGCACATTCCACAATTGTGTTAAACATAAATATACACATTTTAAAACGTATTGTTTTGCTTTTTTTTCACCCTTATCTAGTTTTGGATTTAAAAAAATAATTAGTGTTAACTCAAACAAAAATATAATAAATAGTGAACGCTATGTGTAAGTTAAGGAAAATTTGATAATTAAATATATTTAAAATAAATTAAATAATAACTAAAGGGGTTATTTACCGTATAGCTTAGACAAGTTGCAAAAATCTAGAAATACCGTGTTATTTAAGAAGAGGTTTGTTATTTCAAAATATAGTTCACACAAAAATGGAGATGAAACATGACTTTATTGGTATTTATAATAAAATAAAAGAGTTAAATTAGATCATTTTCGACTACGCTTTACATTAGTTTTTTCAGCACTGATACCAAAGTAAATGGTTAGAAAAATAAATCCAGCTTTCTATATTTTAAATTATAGTCATCATCTTGAGTTTTACTATGTTTAAGAAAGTTCAAAGTTCTTTTAGTTGAGAAGTGAAAATAATTAAATTCTGTGTTGGCACACCTAGGCGTACGTCAACAAACTAAATTAGTTGTTTTTTAAATATTCACAACATACAAATATAGATGGTTATATTTATTATTATTATTAGAACCGCGTCTAGCTACCCATTCGGGTTGTACGCAGGTTGTATTTAAATAAGACATTGTTTGTTATTCGAATTGATTGTAATTATGGTGTATAGTTAAGGGGAAAGGCGGGGGGGGGGGGGGCGTTCCCTGCTTCATAATACATGCTACATTTTTTATGCAGGGCTTACATTCAAACTCGTTTCAAGAAATACATTTCGTTTTGAGATTGAAAGACTGAATCCAACGTACAGTACATTCCTATTGTATATATTGTCTGTGTAATGTTATAATAAAAATTTCCTTCTTATTTTATACTGCTAGCCGTGGTTGCATTAGACACTAGAATGCCTTGCCGCTGATTTCCAGACGGGCGCACTGAAGGTGTTTTTCTCTATTGATGTCTCACTCTATCAACGCAAATTAGGGTACAATTCGTTTAAATTAGCCCTCCTTATCGCTAGTATATCAGAGTCAATATGGATTAGCCCAGTTGGAAACTAAGACAAGGACCACAAAAATACGAATATATGTTTAAAATGCTAAAATTATAAGCTACGTTTGTTTGAAATAATACCATTTGTTAAAAGGTTAGGTTTTTTTTTTACTTTACGCTATAATTTACACTTTAAACAAACATGTAAAATTTAGTGTATCCACGCAAAAATGTCTTAAGTAAAGTGATATTTTAAAACGGTGGACCCCACGAGATGGGGCTCAAGGTATATAAAAAGAACCGAAGATTCTTAATAGAAAAAATCAAACATCTAAGGTTCAGAACTATTCCACCATAAATTTGAAAGATATTTAAAATATTGACACAGAACGATAAAAAGTAAATAAATAAAAACAAACTGCTATTTTAAAATGTATTTTATATGTGTAGTTGTAAATATTTATCCTCGATAAAATTGTTACTAGTTACCATTATCAACATAATTTATCTTTACTCGACTACTTGAGGTGAAATTGTTTAGTATCAAGCTATTTTTTTTATGTGAATTAAGGTTTTCTTTCCTTACTTATTAATTTAAAATATGTAATAGTTTATAAAGGATTCAGGCCATTATATTAAAATATTCATACGTTCATCTATATCAAGATATTAAGTCAAATATAAATAAATGGAAGTGCGTAGCATACAGACTGTCTCCCGCTTTTATACTAAAATTGACATTTAGTAAAAACTCACAGGGTTTTTGTGAAACGAAATAATATATATATATATATATATTATATATATATATATATATATATATATTGTTGTAGAAACACTACACCAAAAATCATAAATGAAATAATATACACTGTTACGTACTCACTCTATGTCATTAGGAATTACGAAAATTGCTAAAGAAAAATTAAGAAAAGAGAAACATCTTTGTCAATCAAATTCATTTTCAAATATCCGAATTAAGAATATACATATATATATATTCTTATAGGTCGGAAATTATAGGTTTCATAAAAATATATTTATGATAAAAGATTTTTATGTTTAATAGTACTACAACTTTACAATATTAAGCAATTTAGTATCTCAAATAGTTGCGCAGAAATGTTCAAAATTGGAAAATATCTCTTTTGTAAATTACTCTCAAAGTCATTTTCATAAGAAAATGAGAATTTCCATGTTTTTTATAGTGTTAAACAGTGTCTAGATATAAAATTTAACCAAAAGTGTTAAAGCGAATTTTGAGAAAATTTTGTTTTCTCTACTTTTACCCTTTAGGTAAACTACCTTATGAAAACTCTAGATACAAAATTTTAGCCCAATTGGTAAAATAGTTTCGGCTCTAGCCTGAGGTACAGACTGACAGACAGCATTGCGAAAACAACTTATTTTGTTTCAGGGTGTCATGAAACGTCGACATTTATCAAAATCTCGAGTTAATTTTTTTTGCGGGCACAATACTTTCTCTCTGAGGTGTCGAGAGAAAGTAGAAATTAAACACCTATAATTAATAGGTTTAGAAACTACTATGAATCTAATTTCTAGAGTTACAATATTTTTAAAAAGAAATAAAAATATTTTATGAAATTAAAACACAATTAGAGAATAGTGTTAGTTTTCTCTAAAAATTGTCGAGGCACCATTCCTCTTAATGGGTCACTCAACCATCTCTAGGAAACTTTGTGGTGTCGGATCCCGGTCGAGGCAAACTCTCTTTGTACAAACGAGGTTTTAAAATTGGGTTGAGCACGAATCATTTTAAGTTCATCATAAATTCTGTTTCAGACCCTCTCGAGAAGATAAAATATTTGATTCTACAGATATTCGATTCGTAGTTGATTAAACATGGTTATAAGCACTCGTCCTTAGCGATATTTCCCATGGCCTGTTGTCTTGTCTGTAGGTGGTTTCCCAAAATGGTTTTACACTCTCCCTCCACTCAAATGAGGGTACATTTCCTATAAATATAACCTTTATAATCCCTAAAACCATTAGCGAAATAAGTACATAAGCGTATAACCCAAACGGTGCTAAAGAAACAAAGTAAGCTTACTACTTGTCCGGGCTGTCAACATATCCACACTAATAGTGTAGGTATGAGAAAGGTAAAAATGATAGTAAATGCATCATCATCTACAGGGAGAATACATTAGAAACCATTCGAGAAAAACACACCGGGATTTGAACTCCAACCTTTCTCGTTTCCAGTAAACCAGACAAGACAAGACTCATGCCTTTATCAGAGTGCCCACAGTGGTTTGTTTCGCATCCTATACTAATATGTTAATGATTATAAAAAAAAAGTTAAAAACGCGTTAGTCAGAATAGCTCGCTTGCTGACTCACACCAAGGTTTTTTTTTTATAACTAATTAATATTAAAGATTTGTAAAATATTTTGTCAAATGAAAAAGAATACGATCCAATTACCAAGATAGTGATTTATATTCGGAATATTTCTTATAATTCGATTTCTAAATGTCAGAGTTAAAATTCAGCCCCTGTATTATTTTTAAATATTTATTGGAGCGACTGTGTTCGCTGAGAGAAGAGGTCATGATTTATAGACTGTTTTAGGAAGATGACACATCATGCGACATAGCAGAAAAGTCTCTTGTCTGACCAATAGGCTGTTTTAAGAAGAGGACACACCATGCGAGATAGCAGCAAAGCTGCTTCTCTGGCCAATATGCTGTTTTAGGAAGAAGACACATCATGAGACATAGCAGAAAAGTCTCTTGTCTGACCAATATGCTGTTTTAGGAAGAAGACACATCATGCGACATAGCAGAAAAGTTGCTTGTCTGACCAATAGGCTGTTTTAAGAAGAGGACACACCATGCGAGATAGCAGCAAAGCTGCTTCTCTGGCCAATATGCTGTTTTAGGAAGAAGACACATCATGAGACATAGCAGAAAAGTCTCTTGTCTGACCAATATGCTGTTTTAGGAAGAAGACACATCATGCGACATAGCAGAAAAGTTGCTTGTCTGACCAATAGGCTGTTTTAAGAAGAGGACACACCATGCGAGATAGCAGCAAAGCTGCTTCTCTGGCCAATATGCTGTTTTAGGAAGAAGACACATCATGAGACATAGCAGAAAAGTCTCTTGTCTGACCAATATGCTGTTTTAGGAAGAAGACACATCATGCGACATAGCAGAAAAGTTGCTTGTCTGACCAATAGGCTGTTTTAAGAAGAGGACACACACTTTGCGAGATAGCAGCAAAGTTGCTTGTCTGGCCAATATGCTGTTTTAAGAAGAGGACACACAATATGCGTGATAGCAGCAAAGTTGCTTGTCTGACCAATATGCTGTTTTAAGAAGAGGACACACAATATGCGTGATAGCAGTAAAGTTGCTTGTCTGACCAATAGGCTGTTTTAGGAAGAAGACACATCATCCGACATAGCAGAAAAGTTGCTTGTCTGACCAATAGGCTGTTTTAAGAGGACACACTTTGCGAGATAGCAGCAAAGTTGCTTGTCTGACCAATAGGCTGTTTTAAAAGGACACACTTTGCGAGATAGCAGCAAAGTTGCTTGTCTGGCCAATAGGTTGTTTTAAGAGGACACACTTTGCGAGATAGCAGCAAAGTTGCTTGTCTGACCAATAGGCTGTTTTAAAAGGACACACTTTGCGAGATAGCAGCAAAGTTGCTTGTCTGACCAATATGCTGTTTTAAGAGGACACACTTTGCGAGATAGCAGCAAAGTTGCTTGTCTGACCAATAGGCTGTTTTAAGAGGACATACTTTGCGAGATAGCAGCAAAGTTGCTTGTCTGACCAATATGCTGTTTTAAGAGGACACACTTTGCGAGATAGCAGCAAAGTTACTTGTCTGACCAATATGCTGTTTTAGGAAGAGGACACCATGTGGCATAGCAGCAAAGTTGCTTGTCTGACCAATATGCTGTTTTAAGAGGACACATTTTGCGAGATAGCAGCAAAGTTGCTTGTCTGACCAATATGCTGTTTTAGGAAGAGGACACCATGTGGCATAGCAGCAAAGTTGCTTGTCTGACCAATAGGCTGTTTTAAAAGGACACACTTTGCGAGATAGCAGCAAAGTTGCTTGTCTGGCCTATAGGCTGTTTTAAGAGGACACACTTTGCGAGATAGCAGCAAAGTTGCTTGTCTGACCAATAGGCTGTTTTAAAAGGAGGACACACCATGCGACATAGCAGCAAAGTTGCTTGTCTGACCAATAGGCTGTTTTAAGAGGACACACTTTGCGAGATAGCAGAAAAGTTGCTTGTCTGACCAATATGCTGTTTTAGGAAGAGGACACCATGTGGCATAGCAGCAAAGTTGCTTGTCTGACCAATATGCTGTTTTAGGAAGAGGACACCATGTGGCATAGCAGCAAAGTCTCTTGTCTGACCAAACTTGTCATATTCTGTGCTCGCTTTCAAAACCAGACGTCTAATCGAGACTATGCGGAGAGGTTCGGTCACACGATTAGCGACGTTGCCTTTGAGTTTTCACAGCAGTTTTGCGAAGTGGGTTGCTCTAAACGCACACTGTCACACTTATACGCCAATGTACAAAATAGAAAGAGAAGGAATAAATGAGAGGTTAACCCTGAGACGGCTCTTGTCTATGTCCTGATAACCCTTTCCCTATTCCTCTGACGAGTTTACACTGTCACTTTAATATTTGCGCCTTGGGAACATTGGCTTGCTTTTTAATTTTACCTTTTTTTTTTCCCCCCATTTTAGACAAACATATATTACCATGGACTTTTTAATCTACATCCTAGCAGGAAGATTCCTACATAACGTTTTTGGGACCAAGCCCAATAGCCTAAATTGTAAAGAATTTATAAAAAATAAGTTTACAAAAACTACTTAAAGAAAAAAATAATAATTTTGTGACACTGTAAGACTATTTTCTGAATTATTGAAGAAAATATGGTTTTTGTTACAACGTTATATCTTTGAAACTCGCTGAGTAAAACGTAAATTCGTTAACATGGGAAATTCTTTCTTGACTGGCCGTGACGTCACAGGTAGGCAACGTCTTTAAGGTGCCTACATATAAGTTTAAGCTTTGTTGTGTATACTTATAGCTACGATAATTGATTGCAAGTTTACACAAGATTAGTGGATGCATCAACTTGTGTTTTAAAATTAGTATATGTCACAAACTCGCATAGGTTGACCTTGGTTAAAGATGTCAATCGGGCTTTATCTGGTTTGTCGCTGACGATAAACTGGGTTCGAATTTAACAAGGTACTCAAAGGTATTTCTATAAACAGTTTTCCACTTTCAGCCCAATCAAACTATGAAACATTTCCTCTAAATTCAACTTTGATAAATTTTTATATTGGGAGTGTTAATATTAGGATAATTCGGATGGGTAAAGAGACGTGGTATAAGTTAAGTATTTAAGTAAGAAATTAATTGTAATGTTACGTAGCAAAACCAAAAGTACACGTTTCTTTTATCACATTTTTTAATATAAGTCTACGATTCAGACACAAAATATTTAATATAGAATAGATATATTTTCCCAAAACCTTTTTGTTGCCAAACTATTTTAATGTTCAGTTTCTATCTTGACGAGAAATGAGATTATTTTGAGGTTCAATTTAAAAATAAAAATAAAAATTGAGAGAATTACATCTTGACTTTTTATTTTTGCAAACCTACTGCCAAAACTCTAGATAAAATTTATCCAATTATTGGTCGTAAAAAAATCAAAAGAGTAGTTTAGACGTAAAATGACCGAAAGATTATAAAAAAAAGTTTTAAATCAAAAACAAGTTAATAACTATTAAAAAATGGGAATGTCAGTAAAGAATTTAAATAAGTGTTATTCCATTAATAAATAAAACGAATACAAACATATTGAGGTCAATTTGTTGTTATTTGCGATCAATGTGTGGTTTACGTACTGTACATACAGACCAACGGGAAACTGCACAGGATAAACTTCTTTTATGTTTTTTGACATAAAAATGAAGTTTAATGGAATCAAAATTTTATAGACATGTAGATCTCAATCCACCTTTTTATAAAATATTCATTTTTATTTGGGTTATAAGATAAATTTGAGCAGTTGAACTAGTTTTATTGACGAACATTGCCACGGATGCATCGAGGGAGAAGAGAGCCCAATTAGAGGAACTCGGATGTAGACTTAGGGATGTGCAATTATCAAGCTGCTTTAAATGTTGTTGATGAAATAGTTCACGGGTAGGGCCTCTGAAAGGCCGGGATTCATTCTCGGCCAGCAGCACTGAGGTGAAATATTTAACCTGTTGTTGTAATCTTCCTTTCATTATGACTAGAGCAGTTCATCTTATCCATATACTAACATTCATTGTAAACTCAGTTGGTGAAACGTTTGCATATTGAGCTAAGGGTCTTGGATGGATTCAATTTACAACATGGTATGAAAATACAAAATGTTAGATTGTAACATCTTTTCTGCTGTGATGATTTAATGGCCAAATTTAATTAGTTTGAATTTCGTAGGCTGTTATAATTGGTGGGTTTAGAAAGTATGCTTGATATAATTTGACTTAATTATTGATTAAGTTAATGAATAATATGAATGTACAAACGAGGTAAAATAGCATTTATTTAATAATATATAAATGATTATGCGTTTGGTGGGTATATTATATACATACACTATATTTATAAATGTCACCAACCCCCTTTCTCGTATCCTAACTGTGGGAGCTTAAGGTTCTGTCAGGATATCCTTGGCTGCTGTTGGGGGGTGGGGGGTATGATATTGAATACTTGTCTGGGTTCGTGATTGACGTTAGACTTGACTTTTAATGGGTTTAATAATACAACTATAACTATTACAAATGTGATGTTAAAAGTGAAGTTATAATGAAAGAACTTAGAGGATATTAAGAAGCGTGTGACAAAAGAGGTATGTTATGAGGTTAACCCAATGGCCTGTCTTGACTCTTAGGTGATCCCTGCACGGTCGCTGAACCTTGTCCCCCGGACTCAAACTGCAGCCCCTGAACTGGTACTGGTGAACCGGCGTCATAACCCGTGTGGCCCCGAAACTGGCAGCGTGTTCTGTAGTCAAACAAGACTAGATCAATCCCTTCCAATTTAACTGGGCCTCTGGCCTGATTTCTAGCTAAGGCATGCTGATACCACCTTTTGGGTCAGTTCCTCTAGTTTATTTATGTATCGAATCATCATAACAACCTCGCAACGTTAGTTTTGTCATTCGCAACTCACAACTTACAGTGTTTACACAAACACACCTTTCAATTGAGGCCGTGTGGTTACACACACACATATATATATATATATATATATATATTTAATTGCCTAGCTTTAACTATATTTTACTAATATTTTCATTCAATTTTGTATTTAGGGAAAATGTACCCGAATGTGTGTGTAACGAGAATGGGAAACCATTTGAGAAAAATCACCCTTAGTGCACCCGGCTGGGACCAAACCACGATCTCCCCTTCTTCGGCAGTCTAATCCAACTCGAGAGTGGTGCGTTAGACCACGCAGCCACCGAAACGGGTCAGTGTGTATAAATAACCCTAATAACCCCATATTGAGTTTTATATTCTCGATGTTGTGTGTTGTCAGGAGGGGCTGTCAGCCTGCGGAACGTGCAGCTGTGGGTGCCCGAGGCGGTGCGGGGGGGCTCCTCGGTGAAACTGACGTGTGACTATGACCTGGAGAAAGAATTCCTCTACTCCATCAAGTGGTACCGGGCGGACGAGGAGTTCTACCGCTTCGTCCCCAAGGAGTCGCCTCCCACCAGAGTATTCCCCCTGCCGGGATACATGTGGACGTGAGTACTGACAAGCCATGGATATTCGGGGGTTAAAAATTTCTACACTCCAATTTTTAAAAAAAGCGCCTTTTAGCAAATAAAAACTACGGTAACATTTTATTATATTATTATATTATTAATACAATTTTATAGATTGGTAATATCTATCAAACGTCACTGATATAGTAACACGACTTGACGTATGAATATGTGTAAGTATATATAGTAGCTTTTATAAATGTTAGGATGTGACCTGGTGGTCTAGGGGTAAGGTGTCAGACTTATGTGCTGGGTGTCCGAGGTTCAATCCTCGGTCCAGGTACAGATTTATCTGATTACCAAACGTTTCCTTTACCTCTGACAAGACGTGTATTAATCACAACTTGGGAATGTGGGGAATACCAGGCCTCCACCGTGGTTCAGATTCCACGTTAAACTGTAGGTCCTTCATTTCAACTCACAATCATCCTACCATTACACGTCAGCGTAGGTGCGTATAACCGAATTGTAGTAAGACGCCATGCTAATAATATAACTTTAAGGCTCTTCCGATGAAAATTGCACTGTAACTCGCCTCCTTCCATGCGATGTTTTCGTGCAACTGTCACTTTTGACGGGTGGTGTCAATTTCGGAGGCTGTAAGATAAAAAAAAAAAGGAACTTCTGTAAATGTTGGCTACCGTGCATTAATCTTGTATGTTTTAGAAATGGTTATGCCAATGGAATTTCAGGTCTTCAAATACTACTATTATTAATATTACTGTTCCATATTCCGTTCATGGTAACTTTGTCTTCTTCTGACAAGTAAAGAGTAACTGAAAACAGTTCCTCAATAAAAATTATGTTTTATTATTTTTGCAGTTGATGTAAATTGAAATAGATAGTCAAAGTTATAGAAAATTTTCGTGAGATGACTGGGTGTAATAATGTTTATTCATTTATTAATTGTCAGATAAAAGGACAAGTATACCGTGAACGGACTATAGCAGGGTTTTGATCGATTGTGAGAGCATAATACGAATATATAGTAATCAAGAATTCTAACTTTAATTCATCTAATTTCGAATTATGGGGAGATCAAGAAACTTTGAACCCACCTAGATTTGACCCAAATATATTTTTCTAAAAATGAGATCTGGTTAATCTCTGTATGCCCTCACGTTAGATACCACAAATACTATCTGGGATAGAAGGGTGGTTAGAACATCTGACACTTTCCTTGGAAGCTGGATTTTTTTACAGACAAGTTTCCTTGGGGATATTATTTAACACACTGTGACTTTACACTAGCTTTTTAGGTGCATGTTTTTACAGGAGCTTAAAAACTACCATCTCCTTTGAGAGGTACGATTATCATCTCGGTTGTTAGACGAATGTAGTGTATTGCCAATTTTTGGAACAACAAAACAATCACGATATTGATCAAATTTCACAAAAGTAAGACTCTTTTAGAGAGATTGTGTTTTTAATAAAATACACAGTAAATAAAATGTATATGCTCACGAAATTGACACAGATTATTTTTGTACGACATTTTATAAAGCCAAAGCTAGTGAAAAATAAATGGTGGATGCTTTGGGCAGGATAGTAAAAATGTAATAGCCACCAGCACTGAAATTATTACTCTGAGATAAAATATTACTGTTCAGAAATACCTTGGTACCTGTAATTTAAGTCAGATGGTTTAGGGCGAGTACATCGGATCTTGCTTGGTTTCAAGCAATATAATATGTATTAATAATTCGCAATCTTATGCTTCTAATACATGTTTTTACTAGGTCATATTGTATATTTTTTAATAAAATAGTATTTATCTTAATTTATTAGTTATTAAAATATTTTAAACACAATAAACAAAACTATGATTTATAATATTGTTAAACTCCGTACTCTTATTATAATTATTTTCATAAAGGAGCATATAAACCAAAGTAGCTGACTTGTTCTTAGGAAAATAATTATTTAATTGCTTTATTAAGCTTCAAATGCCAACTCCTCTAAAGATTCGATAGGAAAATATTTAATTTAGAAATTGCCCATTATTAAAATGATTGGTCGGAAATTTGCAAATTATTGCTTAGGGAACTTGAATTATCTTTTCTATATCGTGTTCGACTGCAATTATTACATCATTTTTATATTGTATTTCGGAGTATGATCTATCAGAGGCTTAAAATAATAATAATTATTATTATTAGCACCGCGTCTTACTACCCGTTCGGGTTATACGCACTTAAAATAATTACTATAAAGAAGAAAAATGTATGGAAATGGGTCAACATTAGTTTAAAGAGGGTCTAGATAAATATTAATTATGAATAAAAACAGCGGAACTGCTTGGAAGTCAGTAAGGAATTATTATTATAACAAAATATTATTTTATAAAACATTTTAGGGAATTGTTTCTAGAGATCTTGCCTTGAACCGCTTTTTACTAACTACCAGGTGCTTCCGTATTTAAGTACACACACTGAAGCGTATAGCTCGAACGGGTAGTAAGACGCGGTGATAAAATATCTACACTGATAGGCGCCACTATCGGGTTATACTAGACAGCCGATGACAGGGAGATAAAAGTTATAATTCCAGTCGGGTGTACTAAGATATTTTCCAAAATGATTTTCCACTTTCCCTACAGGCAAATGAGGGTACACTTTCTCTAAATTCAACCTTCCTTATCACTAACTTAATAGTGTAGTGAGTATATATGTGTATAATCTGAGTGGGTAGTAAGACACGGGTTTCAATTTTTTCAAATGTACCCACAATTATATGGAGGGAAATTGAAAAGCCATTGAAGAAAATAATACTTTCATTAAACTCGGCCAGAACTTGAACCCCGACCTCCTCTCCATTAGCAAAACAAACTCGATGAGCTTGATATGCCAACCGTACCCACCTACGTAGGTCGAGAAGAGAAATTGTTTAAAGTTTTCATTGTTTCATTTTCAAATAACTCTGATTCTAGCAATGCTGGACGAGCGAAAATATGCTTGCCTCATCTTAGATTTTAAGTGTTTGTTTAATTCATATTGTGATTTCCCATCCTCTTTCTCTGCTTTAATTATGATTAGTTTTCTTCTAATATACCCCCCTGTGTTTCTTTATCAACTAGAGTGATTATCTAAAGGACATCACACAAGATAGAGAGGCTAGTAAAGAAAAAATTTGAAGCTTTTTCGAACAAAAATCTTGGAATGAAAGTGGTATTGATATTTCTACCATGCTCCCCGGCCTCCCCCCCACCCCACCCCCTCTTGCCTATACCCCCTAACTAGATCCAAATTTGTTGATAGTTAGTACAACCAGATGAGTTTTAAATGTAGTGTAATAGGTTTGTTAAAATAATCAGTTTTTGTATAGTTAGTATTATATTTATTTATTTTATAAACAAATATTTGAACAATTTTGTTTGTTTTATATTTTAACCAAAATTGTTATTCTAGAATCATTGTTATAACCACACAAATAATTAATGTGATTTTTTTTATACTTAAAAATAATCAGTTTGAATATGTATTCGCGAAAACAAAACAAAAACAAACAAAAAAATACTCGACAATATAATGAAATAGGTAAACCATGAGAACTGTAAATGTTTATTACCATATTATCTTCTAAAGCTTACACAATTCACTAGTTACCACTTTACTTACGCTTTCACGGCGAGCTCATTCTACAAGAGGCAAAAAGGAGAGATCGTGTAGAGGTTTAAAATGAAATAAAATAACCTTTTCTCTAAAGCAAACAAGCGACGAAGAACAAAGTTTAATAGCCGCGGAAAGAAAGCTAAACCTTACCACGGCAAATACCAGAGAAACCGCCGTAAAATTTACTCTAGAGGAACATTCACTTTGAAATTTGAGCTAAGGAAACTCGTAAGAAAATGAGTGGGTAGGATCCCCCCAGAACAGTCCTCGTTTACATCCTAGTTTAAACGTGTCTAGTAGAAAAGAGATGGATGAAGGAGGTGGGAAGAAGTGTGCGATTATTATTTACTTAAAACTTGGTGTTTACTGAGGCTCTGTGTGTAAATGTTTTAAGAGAAACCTCCGACCCGTAATCGACCTCTAACTACCTGGTAAAACTCAAGTGCTTAGGTAGCCATTTTATGTTCTATTTGGGGAAGTCCATTACAAACAATCTATTAGGATACATATACAGAAAGTTAGGAGTGGTTTTCCATTTCATTGATTTGTGTTCCCCTTCATTAAGTATAAACCTTTTATTTTTTATATTTCCCATCCCTACCAATCCCACCACTCAATCCATGTTCTCTATAGATTTTCTCTCTATTCTATTACGTGTCCTGCATGTTTACCTGGAATCCTGTCACCCATTAGTGTAATTAGTGGGGGTCGCTGTTAATTGCCATCGAGTCATTCTGCATACAGTCGTACAGAAGAGCAAAGTGGGGGGGGGGGGGGGCGCAATTTTAACGTAATTATCCCCCGCTTGTGTTGGAACTAATTGGCATCTGCTCGATTGGATGCCCCCTTCAGTCTACCTTCCCCCTCCCCCCTCTCCCTTCTTTCCAAGAGGCCATGCATAGCTTGATAACTTACACCCAAGAATTACGGTGACAGTCATTAAAATAATCGTGATAGTATGGTTCAGAGGGACGTGTCCATTGAAATGGGGAGATCGATGTGTGGTCTAAAGGATGATACATTATTATTATTATTATTATTGATGTGATTCTGATCCACAGAGTGCTTTGTCGCGCTTTGTGGGAACAGAAATGGGGAATAGAAAAAGTTTTAATATGTATTATGTTATGAATTATTCATTTCTAATCACTCTCTTTGGAGCTTATTATTTTCGCTTGACCCTTTGTAGAGAGAAGTATATAATAATAATAATAATAATAATAATAATCATTATTATTATTATTATTATTATTATTATTATTATAAAAAAATCTCTATATTTTGATAAATGTCAACAATTCTTTACTACTTGATACCGAAAAAGTTGTTTTCACAGAGGACGTCTAGTTGTATCTTGCTTGAGCTAGAGCTGAAAACATTCTACCAATCGGGCTAAAACTTGACAGCTAGGGTTTTCATAAGGTTCCTTTGAGGAATTTTGGAATTATTTATCCAACTCCAAAGTTAAAGGTATCTGGCTAGTTACTGAAGGGTAAACTGAGAGAACATCGGTTTCCAAAATTTCCACTTTAATTATTTTGATTACATTTTGTATATGACACTGTTTGACATTTAAAACAAAATGTAAATTTTCATTTTTCCGTGAAAATTACTTTGATATCTTACATAAGCAGAAATTTCCAATTTTGATCATATCTCCGCAACTATTTGAGATAATAAATAACTTATAATTATACAGTTGGAGTAATATTTTAAATACAATATTTTTATTTGAATTATATATTTATAAAACCAATAGTTTCTGAGCCATAAGAAAATATGTGTATTATTTTGCGGATTTCTTTGAAAATGTGAGAGAGGGATTGTTATGCTCTTTGGTGGACATATACGTTTCTATAACAGTGTATATTATTTCATGTGTGCTATTTGGTGGAGTGTTTCTGCAACAATGTATATTATTTTGTTTCACATATCCTACGAATGTTTAGTAAATGTTTCTATTTTAAGATAAAAGAGAGAGAAGGTGCGATGCATAGAAGGTAAAATGTAGATGCAATCGGAAGATTAGGCTTTGTAATATACGTTTGTGTGCGTCTCTTTTAACCGATTTGCCTTTTTTTTTCAGATGATTATTACTACCCATTTGGAATGTACGTATTGTAATTACTCAAACGTGTTAGGAATGAGTAAAGTAAAATTTTAAATTAAATGTTCTGATATTTGCTAGGAGTGATAGTGGGAAACAATAGAGTAAAGAACCAGCCTTCGTACACCCGGCTGGGACTACCACCCCAGTATCTCAGACACCGAGAAGTCAGAGTTAATGAGTTCGATCTGAATATTGGGTGTCTACTGCGTGAGATCCCGTTAAGGTGGTCGTGTGAGGAACGTGAGTTAAAGGCAAGGTTTTTTTAGTTTATATACCAACACTTTTTTTTTTATGAAGACAAATAAAATATTGCAAACACAGAGTTTAATTTTCTTCACGTGGTAATATCAACAGTTGATGAATATCTATCATGATCATAGCGGAATTATTTAACTAGCTTTTTAAATGAGGAGAAAAAGTTGTCATTAAATTCCAGGACATCCTTGACAGATATTCCATAACTGTTGATATCACCGTATGAAGAACATTAAGTTCTATGTTTTTACTGGAGAAATATTTTATTTGTTTTTGTCAAGAAATGTTTTGGTATAAAAATAGCAAAAACACTGATCTTTAACTCGCGTTCTGTAAACTCCCTCCCACCTTAACTGATTCCAACGATCTCTATGCGTACACAATCCTTTACAGGGACATAATTGATTTGGTATTTTCTTCAAGGTAATCAATCAAGCAGGCGCCAGGTGGATCGCTTCTTTTTTTTTAAAGTTCAACGGATAAGAAGTATAAATTAATTTACTTAGCTATCTAAGACTACTTACTGTCAACCTGAACCGATGGGCACACAAACTAAAGGCATCAGTATGGTCTAATATTGTTTGTCGGTGTTGGGTAGGTTGGGGTTCGAATATTGAATACATCTACTGGAGTTGTCTTTTCTAAAGGGTTTTCCACTTTTCCTCCATACACGCGCCGGTACATTTCCTCTTAATTCCACCTCCTTCCTTCCTAATATCTTAGTGTAAATATGCTTAAAGCCCGGATGGATAGTAGGGCGTGATGCTTTTTTTTACAAGTTTCTGTGTCATGTCGGATTTCAGATTCCTTTTTTAAAAATATAATTCTAATTTTAATTTATTATTTCATTGAATTCCATCTAACTTTTAAGGTTTTCAATGTTTATGATAATAGTTAAATCATTTGCATTAAAATTTCAGTTGAAAATATCATTATTAATCATTTTCAAAAGTTTCTACTTTGATCCTATTCATGAAAATATGATGTAAACTACGAGTTAAATGTGTGTTAATATTAGTATACACTTAAGTTACATAAAGAGTGTACATAATTTTGATTAATTCTCTGTGATTCTTTACTTTTTAAGCACTATTTTACAATTTTCAGACACCCTTTACCCAGTTTATCTGCACCCCAGAATAAGATACTACAATTTTAACTTTATCATAAAAAGCTGCTATGTTTTTACATGTTTTGATAAAAATTAAACTAAATTAATAATGTTTCAAAATTTCAGCTCACCCCATTTTATAAAATGACATTCCGAATTAAGCCTTACATGTTTACACTCTCCAACTCATTTTATAATTTCTAAATTATGTTTTTAGTCTTATCTTTTTGTATACCAAACATTATTATTCAACATTTAAATGTTGAACATCTTTGATATGGATAAAGAAAAGCGCGGGGAAAAAAGCTATCATATGTATACCTATCAATAAAAAAAGTTGAAATTTATTGTTTTATCCACACTATACGCTTTTGTTTTATATAAAAGTGGCTTGTATAAAAACTTGTTGCTTTCATTTGTATTTTGTTTAGCGAGTAAATACAATTTCACAATTACGTTCTTTTGGCCAGAAAGTTATAAAAACAAATAATACACAATTAGAGCTAAAATGTATAGATTTTTGTCTGGTAACTTTAATTAATAACGTTCTATAATAATAGTAGTAATCAGATCCACCTTGGTGGCCACATGGTCTAAGACGCTACTCTTGCAATAGAATAAACTGCCGATGACGAGTAAATCGTGGTTTGATCTCGGTCGGGGCTACTGAGGGTGATTTTTCCTAAGTGGTTTCCCCACCTTCTATCCACGCAATTGTGGGTACAATTCTTATAAATTAAACCTTTTTCATCCCAAAAACGTTAGAGTAATTAGTGCATAGGCGTGTGACCTGAATGAGTGGTAAGACGTGGTGGTACTAAAAAAAATCAGTTTAAAATTAAAATAAATTAACTAGAGAGTTTGTGGAATGGATATTCTTGAATATCTGTGATTAATTTTCCAACTAAAATTAAGTCTAATCAATGCTAAGCCATAAGAGAGCATGAATATCGATTTTGTATATTTGCCTATTTTTATATATAAATATAATACAGTAAGGAAGTTATCTCTACATTTAAGAAGAACCGAAGAAAGGAAAATGTGCTCTTTTATTCTTCTCTGGCAACAGTCCAAAAAGCAGGTGAGCACTCCTCCAAAAACGATGACTGAAGACCCAAATCTGCTGTCAGTTCAAGCAGCTCATATTCTTCTGCTGCCGACAATTTATTGTTTGTATGAGAAGTAAAAAGATCTTGTACGCACACGCAGCCAGTTTTAGGATCCCCCCGGCTTGCGGAAATACGTCTTGAAACCCTGTTTGTAGCTTCAGGCATTGTCACTTCAACCATGCCCTAGATAGAGCCTTTCCCTGTCGAAAGCAAGACTTTCTTCATCCATAAATTCATAAAATAGTTAAAACATGTTGAAAGTACGGCTCTCAATCCATTTGGTAAGTCATTATTCTTCTTCTGAAATATCCTACCAGTGTGAATACCAAGCTAATATATACTTGGATTAGATTAATTGCCTCAAAACATCAACCACGCAGAATCGATATTTTAAATATTTTTGTTCAAGTTGACTCAAAGCACGCACTCATCGGTGGATACATCGCACCGAGTAGAAAACGAACTTTCGTGAGATCGTGTCTTCCCTTGCATTTTAGCTGATAATACAAAAAGGAATATAGTTCTCTTTTAAACTTAAATACATATTAAAATACACTGAAATAAATACATAATTTATTTTATGAATATTACAAAAAAGAAAATAGTTATCTTTTTAACTTAAATACATAATAAAATACACTGAACTAAATACATATTTTATTTTATGAACACTTTTTCTTAATCTACGCTTCTCAGTTTAACTGGTTTCCTGTACCATCATTTCCAAATTACCGAATTAGACTCAACAAAGTGAAACTAGCATTTATTTAGTTCCATATGCACTTTATATTCATCCCGTAAGGTTTCAAAACTACTGAGATAGAATCAACAAATTAAAAGTCGTTTGTATTTAATTTTATATATATACAACCTATTATATTTGCCCCCTAAAGGTGAATGGTTTATCTTGTTTTGCCTCACAATGGTGTAGCGTGTAAGATAGCGTCATTGTTTATAGTAATAAATCAATTCAAGCTCGCTTGATATATATTAGGTGTAAAACGCAATGCACACATTTTAAATGGTAAAAGGTGTGCATATATGGTCATTTTATCCCCCAACCTCAACATTCCACAATTATTTTTTTTACCACGTCTTTGTATCCGTTTGGGTTATATATAAGCATACATTAATTACACTAGTGAGATTTAGATGATGAAGATAAAATTTTGGATGAAATGTACCTAATTTTGCATGGATAAATAGTGTAAAAATATATTTTAAAACCAGTCTTAGTAGACCCGACTGAGATTTGAGACCCAATCTCCCCATCACTGGAAATCAAGTCAAACACAAAAGAGACGCGGTAGACCATGCTTCCACCAATTTGGTTTCCTATAAATACAAAACCAAACTCTGCACACACAACAAACTTCTTTGTTAAATGTAGGTTGATTGTTTTCTTGGGTTTTTTTGTTTGTTAATGGGGGCTAGTACTACTTAGATTTCCAGAATGGTGGCTGTAGTATGAATTAAAGTCGGTAGAACGCGCTACTTACCACCATTACCACTTAAATGATTCGAAAAGTTTCACGCTGAGCTTGGGATGAAATGTAATTAATTACACGTTAGTTTAGTTACAACAAACCAATTGTATGTTAGATTTGTTAGGATGAACTTTAAGGCCGATTTGTTTCTTTAATATTGGCTAGATCAAGAAGAGTGAATTCATATTTAATTAAAATTAATTTACCTAGAAAGATAATTGAAAATGTTACTGTAATTTTTTTTAAATTTTGCCACTGCTTCTATAGATATACCCATACACAAATAAAGCTGAAGAGTCTAACCGCTCGGTGTGTATCCTAGTCGGAAGTCCTTAGTTCGAATCTTAGCTAGCTTGAAATTTGCCTGAATCATTTAGATAGTAGTCGGCTAGTTACTGGCTGACACGAATTAAGTTTTTTTGTAAAGATTATAAATATGGAAAACACAATTGATACTGTTATCCTGGTTTGGGAAAGTGGAAAACTAGTGAAAGATCAAAATTCTTTACACTGAGGTCTAAAATCATTTACTTCCCAGTGTTTTGAATTTGATTATTTTTCTTTAATTTACTATATTTCAATATCCCCTCGCCACCAGTTACGATCACTTTCCTCATTAAATAATAATAATAATAATAATTATTATTATTATTATTACATATATTTAAAACACGATTTTTCTTTAAACATATTGCTTATTACATCATACCAAAATATCACTAATAATGAATTATTCTTGCTCTTTTTCCATTATGATACATTTAACAATACATTGTATCAATTTCGCGTGAGTCCTTAGCAGTTAAAGTATTTTTACTTCTTGTTCCTTATTATAAACATATGACATAACGTTTAAATTCTTAATATACATTTGAGGTCATATCCTGCAACACAATTTTAACAACTAAATGATATTAAATTTCACCGTCCAATAACTATGACTTATAACTAAACAAATATACATATCACATCTAAATTTTAATATTCAAATTAACAAAGCTATTTTGAGTCTAATTATATTTGACTTTCTTATACGTTATTTAAAAAAATAGAATTGCAAATACTTGCAATTAATATATACATATAATATTATTTCGTTGATTCTCAAAATCCATATGGGCATAGCGCTTAGCGTTTCCTATATTTTAGCGCAGAAGGAAAGTTTATGGATATTTATAACCCTCAGAAATATAATACATTAGCTAAATACTAGTTCTTTGCACTGGATATTGTGCTATTATTTATTTTTGGATGAAAATGGGGAATTTTTATTTGAAGCTTAATGGCATGGTTCTTAGCGCTACCTGAGAAACACCGCGAGGAGGTGACCATGTATCGTTTCTCATGGGGAGTTTTATTTTCGACAGACCCCCTTGCCTACTGTCTGGGGCGTTATCAACTGAGCGAGGCCGGACAGGTCTCCCACCACTCCCCAACACCATACACCACCCCGGGCCAGGCCCTCTCACTCACAGACCCTACAAACACCATAAAATTCAGCAAAATATAAACTACAGATTTCTACCGTCTCTTGGAACTGCATATTTAATCGTAGTTACATATTGTAATTAATTGTCTTTATTACTTTGTTTCCACCCCTTAGAAGCATCTATGGGGTTAAAAATAATTGATATATTTTTTGAAGGCATTATTAGAAAAAACTTATCGGATTATTAACTTCCAAACGCTTAAAAATAGTTTATAAAGCAATATTGATGATTAGGGTAGTCACACTGATTTCACCCCCTTAATCACAAAACATCGGAATGAAACATCTTTACTTTTCTTAATTAGCTTATAAGGAACACTTGTGCAAAACTTCAGCCCTCTATCTTCGTGGGTAGTGTGAGAGTTAGTGATGAGTGTGTGAGTGAGTGAGTGAGGGAATGAGTGAGTGAGTGAGCCAGTGAGTCAGTAAGTCAGTGCTTTCGCTTTTATATATTTAGAGAGATATGTTAGATAGTTTTCTATCCTTAGAGAGCTTGTTCACTGTTATGGTCCATTACTTCACAAAAGTTATATTTTTCAAAATATATGTTTAGCAGCCTTTTATTTTTATATAACATTTACTTTTAAATTATAACTTGTTGCTACATATGCAATTTATTCAAATTTTATGCTTACAATGCACATAAATTATGTCTTTATTTAATTTGTTTTAGTTTATTTAAAAAAAAAAATATATATATATATATATATATATATAACTACATTGAAACACACAGTTATTTATACTCAGTTGGGTTCGAACCTATTTCCGCTAGCTCCAAGCACTCGTGGTGCGGTTAGACTACCTATCTGGACACATCTGGGTTATATTAGAAGTACCTTTGATTTTAGCGGATTTAGAGTCTTTCAATACATAAAGACATCATTTCGTGTATTTGATGACCAATATAATATTGGTATATATTAGCAGTGGCGAATGCATATGCTTTTTTACTAATACAATTCGATTAATTTATTATTGTGTGTGATCAAATTTTGTATGAAATTCAACCCTGCTCTTAAGATGGCCGACATATCAATACTTTCTCTTCCACTGGGCTAATAGGACTATGCAACGTATACAGAGTTTTGTTGTTGTGTGTGTGGACTCAACGAGGGTATGCTGTAAGCCACTATTACCTTCTTCCTTCAGCCCCCTTGCTGGTTTTAAAATGTCCCTTTCCTTCCGCAAGGAAAGTGATCACCAGCTGGAACCCCAAATACATCAGGGAATCCAAAAACTTTCTGCCCTAATTGAGATATTTTCAAGTTCATCGGCTTGGTTCCTCCCCTCATCAAGAACTATCTATGATACTAGGCGTCACTTGTTCACTTCTGTGATGAACAAGCGTCTTCTTCCCTGGCGTCTATCCTTTCTTTCTAAAATATATTGGCTGGGTCTCTTCCCTGGCCAAGAAATACTTCAAACACTGAGCGTCGCCTGCTTCCTTCTGTGAAAAATAAGGCATCTATTCCCGTGACGTCGTTCCCGCCTTGATTTGTAGATACATACTTTTCGGTGCGTCTCACTTGTCTTGAGTTTAGTGTCGATTCTGACAAACTTGCTTTCGGCTTTGATTTCCTTGAAGTTGTTCGCGTCTCGCCCCGTATTATAGGCGTCACTCCCTCTTGACTCGTCACTTCCTCGATTGATCGGTCCTTTGAGATTATGGTACCCTGTAACTCTGCGGCAGCGTCGCTTTCCACGTGTATTTCCAATAAATCATCGATACGTTCTTGGCATGACCCTTTGACTGTGAGGTCCCCATTTTGACTTAGTAAGTGCCACCTTTAATTGACCCCCCCGCCCCCAATATTTGGTATTCCCCAGCTGTACTTACACGAGTTTTGATGTGATAGCGTCGATTTTTTTTCACTGATCGTGGGATAGTATCCACTTCAATTTCTGTGAAATTCACATATTATATTTTAAATTTATTCTTCCGGACACTTCTTGGGATTTTATTTTCCTCTGCTTGGGTCCATTCCTTCCTTTCCTCCGTCCCTCTAAGACCTCTGAGAGACGTCTTTACTCGTTATTTGGCGTCGTCCATGATCTTGCTGTCGGATCAAGGGTGTCACCTTTTCTGGTTACTTTAATTATTCCTCAACTTCATAGGAACCATGAACGTGAGCTTGGACAACCCTCACTGTTTTGGTCCTCTTTGTTGTGGGTGTTCCTGGGTCCAACCTGCCCCCCTCTATCTGCCATTATTATTGTTGGTTCTTTGTTGTGGTTTGGACCAAGGTGGTTGACTTTGACCCACCCCCTTTTCCATACTACCACTTTGCCTACCTTATGGTGGTTGTGGTCGATTTTCCAGGCCGTCATTTCGACTATTACCGTGAAATCTGTTTCCTTCATTTACGCCATTCCCAGTAGGCCAAAACTCTTTTGTCCTCCGTTAATATCTTGGATGTTCATGATCTCCTTTAATCCAATTAATTCCTCCTGACACGAGATCAGAATGTGTACAGTAGAATTTTAAATTAACTGTACCAGCATTTGTTTGATAAGAGAGAGTGTTAAACCATTTAGGGAAAATACTCTCAGCATACTCGGCCAGGATTTGAACCCTGGCATCCCCGACACCGACAAACAGGACCAAATGGGCTTGAAATTTATATTGAGTGGCCATCATAATGGGTCTCAGAATCTCAATTAATAATCAAGCGCTATGGGGCAGACTTTTCTTCTGCTTTTTATGTAAACTATATTACACTCGAAACTATCACGATTATCTATTCATAGAATCATAGCTGCGCTTTAACCTTGGGCGTATTTTTATTTATCTACACCAAAGGGAAGCCTGATGAATTACACAACGTAATACTTGAACGATCCGGGTAGATAAACAAAATAAACAGAAAACGTAGAATTATTTTATATGGTATTAGGCAACTAAGCTAATCTCGATTTGTACTTTTACATATACAGTAAACTCTCGATTCTACGACTCCGGGAATAGCGTCCCTCTCGAAGTAACGACCCTTTTTTTGGAAACCGTGAAAAATGTGGGAGAAAAAGTTGAAAAGTTTAAGAAAATCGGCTGTAAAATGTGTTTGTTGCATTTATTTAGGTCACTGCGTTGCAATTATCTTTGTGAGCGCTGTATTACTAGTAACTGGGGTGGGTCAGGTATAAAAATAGACACCACCTCATCAATGCCAGCCAATAGCACTTGACTCTGTCCACCCATCCCACAAGCAAGACAATGTTTCCCCGCGCGCGACTGCCGCTACATCACGCGCCAGGCTTGCTTTTGCCATTGTTATTTCGATTCTCGATTTGGTTACTATTTAGGTTTGATTTTGTGAACAATTTTTGACGACCCATGCTATTGTTTAACATTGTTATTTTGATTTGGTTAAGTTTTTGGTTGGATTTTGTAAACGATTTTTGATGACCCACGCTATTTGTTGTCTAAAAAATGCTATTTTTTCGTATGAAGGTCAAGGGTGGAACAAAACTGTTAAAATTCCAATAACGACCCCTTCGAAATAACGACCCTCTTCCAGGGAACCGTGAAAGGTCATAGATTCGAGAGTTGACTGTATTAAGAACTTGACATCTTAAACCACGTAATCACGGGTGTGCGTTGCTCCAAAAACAAGGAATATAAAAATAATAAATTTGTTATACATATAATTACTTAAGGATACTGGCAAAAAATCACCTCAGGCGTTTATTTCTAATTTTTTGTGTAATGTAAGCCTGACTCCTTAGACCACATGACTACCAGTGTGGCTAGTTTAAAACAAATAGATTAAGAAAACTGATACTGTTCAGACGTTTGAAAGTAAAAGTGAGGATAAGAAGCTGTTCTTTATTTTACCTTTTTAATGATATATTACGAGCTTGAAGACATGAAATGCATGATTACTATTTTGTGATGTTAAAAAGATATTCATGATTCACCATCAATGTGTGCCCTTTGGAGGCGTTCAAGTATTAGGTAAGCATATTTTTGGCAATTTCGGACCCCCTCCAACCTATTCTAAGTAAAAATAAGGTAACGTCCGAACCCTACCCCCTTTTCTCACGTTATGTTATTTGTCGACTTTTTTGTGTGTAATTTGTTCAAATAAATAACTACTGTATTAATTTACAAGCAATTTATAAATTGATGGTAAGTATTAACGTAGAAGTGTAATTTAATGGTTTGGAATAATTTACAATAAACTCTGTTGTAAAAAGAATTTATATTTATGGTAATATACGGGTTAAAATTAAAACAAAATTTAATTTTAATTTACAATTAATCTAAATTATTAAATAAAAGTCTTGTTAGTGAGTTTGTGAGTACATGAATTCTTATAGCTACCTGCTTTGGAGACCACATCGTCTAAGGCGTCACTTTCGTGTTTTACCATACTGCTGATGACAGGGAGAGTAGGGTTCGAATCCTGGTTGGGTGTACTGAGGTTGGTTTTCCAAAAATTGTGTTTCAATTTCCCTCCACGTAAGTGTGGGTACACTTCCTCTAAATTCAATCTTTCTCATCCTTAACTCATTAGAGTAATTAATATACATTCGTATAGTATGAACAGGTACTAAGACGTGGTGCTAAAAAAAATTACATAGCTATAAAAAAAACTCTAAACAATTTTTAATTTGGTGACCAAGATCCTTGAATTCACGTCTAGACACTTTTAATTATTGTGTGTCCATTTAGGGTGACTGGGTCACTTCACCATTCTTGCTCGTCTTTCTCTGTCTTACGTAAATATGGTTCTGACCACCCCCCTTCTCCCTCTTGTCAGCAAAAATAAGCAAAGCATGAACCCCTTTATCTCTCTAAGATGCATACGTAATACTTGAACGCCCCTTTTAATGTAGTAAAGATGCGTTTCAACCGAGTAACACAGTCCATTCGGAGATAGTAAATAATAATAATAATTCAATTTTCTTTATATCGGTCGTAAGACCTATAAAAAAACCAGCACTGAAAAAATATATATAATAATCATAGCTAAACATTAAATTTAATTATCGAATGGATACATTAAGTTGATACAGTGAAACAGAGGGATTAAAATCAAAATCATTAAAGTTATCTAAATAAAACCAACCAAAAATATAGGATTTAAAAAAAATACTTTAATGAGTAATATGTTAACGTTCTTAACTGCGGGGGATTTATAATAATAATAATATTAATTATAATAATTAAAAATATGAGAATCTTGGTTTGTTCTCTTTTGTTTACAATCATTATTGGTGGGTTATTTAAAAAAAACTCATTAGCGTTAAAATATCTCTAACAAACATTTCTATAATTCATCGCATTGTCAATAATTTAAATATATAAAGTAATGTAAAACGAAAATTTACTAACAGTGAATGAAGGACAGTGGTTGGACCAAAAAATTTAAAATGATAAATTGCTATTATATCGTATTTTAAAACGTAAATTTATAATTGTAATACCTATATGTGGACAAAGGAAATAGTATATTTTAAGCTTTTTAAAATAAATTATTTCATCTTTAGAATAAAGGAAAAATATAAGCCCAGTAATAATATAAGTTATAATTAATTAAGACCCGACTCGGTGGCGTAGTTGGCCAACGAGTTAGACGTGTTGAGCTCGATTGCTGAGGACGGGGAGATCGAGGTTCGAATCTTAGTCGGGTGAACTGGGGGTGGTTTTTCCTAAATGGTTTTCCACTCCCCCTCCACGCAAATGCGGGTTCACTTCCTTTAATTCAACCTTCCCTATTCCTAATCCATTAGCATAATTAGTACTTAAAGCGTATAACCCGAACAGGTAGTAAGACGTGGTGCTAAATATTAATAATGATTAATTAAGTACTCTAATTATTTCCCAGTTAAGAGATTTTCTCTAATTAAATTGTTTTAATATATTTAAAATAAATCTTTACTTGATAAGTCTTATTATCTCTGCCCCACGTCTTACTAAAAATCCGGGTTATCTCCATTTACGAGTAATTTGCTATTGTGGATGAGGTATTTAGAATTTAGAGGAAATGTATCAGCATTTGCGTAGGAGACAGGGAAACTAGTTATACCAAACGACATCAGTAAATTCGGCCGTGATTCAATCCTGATCTCTCCGCCACCGTTAAATTTGTGTTGTACATAGCTTTAAAGTAATATTTTATACTGTTTATGTAGTACTAGTACAATCTACACTCACCAACTATAGTTGAAAATCCTACCAATCGTGTTGTGTGACTGTACGTGAAATAAGTTTTGTGAATAATATGTTGAGTTTTTAATCAATGTTTTTGGTCCACAGTGTACTTTTAGAATATTGTCTTCCAAATATAACCTCTTCTTTTAGTATAACCTTTTCGTTCAATGTGGCTTGTCTAGTTTTTTAAAAGGGTTAATATGTTTATAAAGGAAGCTAAATTATTGATGATACTTTAAAAGTGTAAAACAAATAAATGTAGTTTTTTGAATTGTCGGACAGGGACGATTTGAACCAAAGGAACAAAACTATCCCTATTTCATCGTGGAGGACTACGCTTGTATCCATATAATCCACTAATAAGATTATATATGTATATAGTCT
The DNA here is from genome assembly GCA_039000515.1 of Timema cristinae. NCBI lineage: Eukaryota > Metazoa > Arthropoda > Insecta > Phasmatodea > Timematidae > Timema > Timema cristinae. The sequence continues at coordinate 126,381,396 of JBCFYV010011172.1, forward strand.
GATTAGGGTATTACATATGTACCAAGTTTGAATAAAACCAAATTAATATAGTCTTATTAGTGGATTATTTATGTACCAAGTTTGACCAAAAATGCTCAAATCACATTGCTAAATATTTTAACTTAATTTAATACAGTATATTAAAGGGGCTGTTTAGTGCTCTGAAATTACACTTATAGACATACACATTTTGATATTATCTTCACATTGATAAACCTCAGGTCACAATTTTTACAACTTATCCCTGTGCCTTTAGAATAATGTTATAGATCATGAAAAAATAACTGAGTCAAAGGTGTCGAAGGTTGAAACTCATCGATTAATAGTATATCATAGTTTTAATAGACAAAGGTTGACACTTCTTTATTAATACAATATTATCGGTGTTTTCTAAGTTTTCCAGAAGGTACTTAATTGTTTTAGACAAATTAGATTGACAGAGAAATTATCTTTAATTTTTCATAAAATTTACTAATGTGAAGTAGTGTGTGTAGTTGGTGTTTAGATCAAGATTATTCTCGCTTGACAAATACATTTATATAGCCACTACGCAACCCAGTGTTTTATATGTGAGGGGGGTGGGGGGAGAGTAGAGATAGTACATGTTTTCGGATCAAGGCGATTAGTTTTTTTGGTTCAAAGGTCTATTCTTTAAAGCTTGCAGTTAAATATCTCAAATTCATAAATTCAAGCACTTAAATTAGTTTTTGTTATGAGACTCCACGTGTTCTTCCTGGGTTTTTTTTAGTAATAATAAAGTCATGTGTTTTCCTGGCTTTACCTATTTTTCAGAAGCGTGATTTTAATTACCTTATATGGAAAAAAGCGTATAACGCAAATGGGTAGTAAGACGTGGTGCTTAAACAAAAGTACAAATAATAAAAGTAACAAAGGTAAAAAAAACAGTACTTTGTATGATAACGTTTTAAAGTTAAAATAAAATAGTAGAAATGATTTTAATACTCACAATGAATCTAAATCAATAATTGCTCTCCTCATTAGGTTTTCTATTTACTCGGATCAAAAGTCAAGTCTTGTAGCGATGTATGCCAACAGTCCATTGTCACCTGATCAGGGTCAATCTGTTGATTGGGTGGAGTAAATTGGACCGGGGGTTGGGTGGGTAGTAGAGAGGAAACAAATAATGAAGGCAGTACCATCGGAAGCGTATACAAACATACATGATTTGTGCAGCACTCGTTCAACTGTTTTCCCAAGCTCTCTCGAGCATCATTGAATGATTGACGGCCATAGTTGTTTTTAAGTCATATTTTTGGTTATTTATATATAAATAATATTAGATCAAATATACATTCAAACTTTGTTTTCTGGTAACCAGACACACGGATAAAATTAAATTCAAACAATTTAACCGTGTTTAAGATAAGTTTTAATTTGCTAAAAAAGACTTACAGGAACAACATTGGGTCTTTCTCTGAAGACTTTAATATAGATCTAAAAATATTCTGCCCCCCTCCCCCCCCCCTCCCCAGCTATGACATATGCAAGGCTTATACCAGATCATAACCTTGAAAATAGTATAGATAGGGACAAAAAAATTCAACAAATGTGACCAATAGTGACTTTTAAACAGAAAGAAGGGACATGATAGTGACTTTTTATCAGTATTTCAGGAAACTTAGTGTTTTTTCTTTCATTTAGGCAATTGAAACTATCCGACCATTTTAACCATCGTTATTAGTAGTTTCATTGTAATTGATCGTGTTGCAAAATGACTGCAGTACATCTTCGATATCTTTTCTTTGAACTAAGGTTCAATACCATCTGTTATCAAGCACTTCAGTTCCCCTGTAGATATAACAATATTATTAGGAATTGCTTCAGGAAATATAGCTTGAAATATATTGTCAATTCCCTCAGACGAAGAATCCGAAAATCTCATGTTAAATTCTTCAAAGTAAAAATTATCTCTGCTCTTGTTGCAGTTTTTCTTACACTGTACAATTCTATAGTACCAGCCCCAGGATAAGATGAAGCTGGTGCCACACAGGAAATAGATGAAGTCTCACTAGAATTCCAGTATGGTTCCATACTATATGGGTTGGAAACAGATGTTTCCTCTGAAGGACTGACAGTAGTAAGATAAAGTTGATGAGGTTGTAGATTAATTCGAATATTTTACTTATGCGTACTAATTACAAAATGCTGAGCCAAACCTTGGATTCCTTTGATTACACTAATTTCTTTATCACAAACCAAACAAAATCTTTCATTGCCACCAAACTTCTTCGCCAATTCGGAATAATTAATATCCTTAAAATCAGTTTTTAAAAGTCATTCCTTAAAAGTGCACTTCCCCATTGTAAAGTCAAAGAAAACCTGTGAATATTTCAGTTAGAAAAAATTAAATCATCTATAATTAAAAAAAAACACATCCAGAACTTTAATGACTGGCATGCCATTCACCTGCTGACCTGTGAGAGAATGCTGCAACAGCTTGGGCTATCAGCAGGCCGGCGGCCGGCGCATATTCTAGACCCTAAGATGTGTGTCATGGGGACTTTACAGTAAAATGAAATTACAATCAATCCGGGCATAAAAGAAAGAAATAATTGAAATTAGCATTTAAATTAACGATAGTAAGAAAACGAGGGAAAAGGTGACTTTTAGTTATTTGTTAGTAAATGTTGCTTTTAGTTGAAAAAGTGACCTGGTATGAGCCCTTCATATGAGACCACCATCTTTCATGAATATCAAGACCTAAATGACTTTTATTCCACGTTATATATTCTGGAATGACACATTATATTATTATATTTGGTATATCGAATAAAGCTACAACCTTATCAACTTTCAATCAATCAGCACCAATCTGCTTCAACTCCGTACTCGCTAGGTTTATAGAGTAGTTGACACAATAAATGCTTTCTTTAAGGGAATACTAGCCATTGAAGATAAACACAACCACCGTTTTCAATCCCCAGACTTTCATCTTATCAACATCTACCAAATAATAGTTTCAGAATATTTAACATTATAAGAAGTATTCTGAAAATTGAAAAACTACACCTGGACACGGAATCGAACCCAGGACTTTTGGCTTAGTACTCCAATGCTCTTACCACTGAGCTATCCAGGAATCTACACGTTGCCAGGGTTATTCTTCACTCATATTTTAAGGCAGAGTCTATGATTGACGTGCGGAAATCGTCGGCTACAAATGAGTGATTTTATTAAGATCGTGAGCTATCAGATTACGCAGCCGACGATTTCCACACGTCCATCATAGACTCTGCCTTATAATATGAGTGAAGAATAACCCTGGGCACAAGATGATTCCTGGTTAGAGCATTGGCGTGCTAAGCTAAAATTATCGGTTTCGATTACCATGTCCAGGTGTCATTTTTCAATTTTTAGAATATGATATCTTGATGCGAGTAAATCTTCACTAAAACAAATATTATAGCGTTGACTATTTGATTCTTAAATTATATTAAGTGCTCAAAATGGTCAGCTTCAACTTGAACGCAAACATTATAATTCCATGTATTTTTCAAATAGTGCGGCGTTCTACGACACGATGACTGCGGCTTTCATTCAGGCTAAGTTGGTCCTGTTGAGCACTTTTTATCATGCTAAGCAGCTCCACATTACTGGATTACAACATTATTATAGGTTAACTCGAAAAAAATAATCAAATAGGACACATGTTTATATGAACTTTTTTCATTGTTTTTGTATCTCCGGTCCAGCACTAATTGGGTCCCACATTTTATAGATATTTCAAACACAATATTAAATCAATAATTTAATAGACACTTCGTTTTCTATGAAAATATGGTTATTAAAATGTATTTTAACGCAACATAATACCCTTTAGTTTGTTTCTTACTTTTTAACAAATGAGCTATTATTAATGGCTTAGTATATGGGGTAAGAGTGAAGATGTTAGTTATATGAAATGCATTTGCATTAGGGTACGGGTATTATTATTATTATTATTATTATTGTTTAACGGACCATCGACACATCTAGGTCATTAGGGCCTTGAAATATATTAAAAACATAATAAAATCCCCATAGGGGAAAGAGATAAAACATTCACCATCTGAGACACTCCATAAGAGTGCTCAAATGGACTCTTGGTATAAATTAAGTGATACACCTGCTAAAAAAAAAAACCACAAGTGTATCACTCCAATAAAAAGACAAAACAAACATATTAAAATATAACACTTTAAAAAGACAAAACATGTTAAAATGATAATACGTTAAAAAGACAAAACAACATGTTAAATTGTAATAAAAATGTTAAAAAGATCTCAATATGAGATAATATCCAAAAGAGCCACTTTATAAAAGTGACTCAAATGGCATTAAAAAGATCCGCCTGGCATATAAAACGGAGTAAACAAATAAATCCATCCGCACTATCGCGTAATAAAAAACGTAAGTCACCTTTAAGGGGTACGGGTAGAATGTAAAAAACAACGGTGATAAGCTACGCATGAAAAATCATCCCGGATTCATCCAGCAAAGGTTAGAACCTTGGAACCCCATCGATAGTAGTTCAATCTAGTGCAAGCTATTCATGGACCTCGTCGTCACTAGTGTGGGCTTATAAATAAATTAATAAATCTCATGTTCCATAAATGATGACCGAGATAGTATTTAATTCATTGTAGGGAATGTTATGACTCATAAAATTTAGTGTAATTTATGTGTGTATATTAGATGTATGTTTAATGTATATTAAATTGTGTTCAAAGACTCAGCGTACAGCGCCGGGAGAGCAAAGTTGTTCAAGCATGCGTGTACAATAGGTTGCATAGGAGTTAGGCACGTGACACTACACACCTCGACATCTTTGAGCACGGCAGCAGAACATACCATAATTAATAATAAACAACACCAGTCCATCTATAAAAGCGAATACGTTCTGAGGGGCATTTTTAACGGTCTTACATCACTGAAAGTGATTGCCATTATTACATTTGCAGTTCCACGCGCCTAACTCCTATGTAACTTGTTGTACACGAATGCTTGAACAGCTTTGCTCTTTCAGTCAAAACTTTGAACAAAATTTACTGATATTAGCATAGTCTTCCGGATATAAGTGTATAAGGATGTTGTATTATTTTAGGTTCAAACAAGCTATATGTGCAGTTTGGGCTATACTTTTCCCAACACCCTGTATATGCGTATAACCTGAACATGTTGTAAGACGCGGTGATAATAAAAATTTCTACTATGATATATCGTTAAAAAATTTTTAACTAAGGTAACTATGCCATATTAATTATTGTTATTAAATAAGATACTTAACACGCACTTTATGAAAAATTGATTATACTAGGGCACGACTTATAAACTATCTTAAATATAGAAAAGACACAACGCCCAGGCCCTTGGCCGTTAATTCATCACTGTGAAGGTGAATAGTACAATTTCACTAATTTACATTTTTGGCCATGCCAGTAATCAGGACAGTGACCCTTAGGGTGAGGATGTAGGGGACGCGAGAAATTTGAAGTGTTTTTGCAGTTTTTATAGCAAAGCTTTTTTTGACCAAAATAAAGAATATATCGCTCCGGCAACAAGGTTTAGTTTGAGTTTTTTCATATGGTGATATTAACAGTTGTTAAATATCTGTCATAAACATATTGGAATTTTAAGAGAAACATTTAAATAAAGAGGAACAGTTGTCATTAAATTCCAGGACATCTTTGACAGATATTTAACAACTGTCGATATCACCTTGTGAAGAAAATTAAACTAAACGTTAATACTAGAGAAATATTTTATTTATTTTAGCTAAATACATAATTTTTCTAGAAAAACTACAAAATCAGTGGACTTATCTGGCGTCCTCTTCCACCTCACTTCAACATAGTAAGCAGACATGTTACTTAATGAAATAAGGCGTCAGATATGACATTAAATATGAGTTTACCATATAGTTGTTAGTCTCTCTATTATTTGTTACATGTAATATTTACTTTCTCTCACCTATTTTAAAATTACGACCCTTTTTATTTGTGTTAATTTGTATGTGTAATCTAATGATTATAATAATAATGTGATGAAGATTAATCTTCCCAAATACCCCGCCCTCTTTTCTTCTCTCCTTGTCATGATACTCACTTTGATAATAATTGTACACTGTTTAGAAAGAGTGCAAAATGAAAGAATAGGAGGAAAAACATCACTAAAGTACAGTGGGAACTGTGATGCCTTTTTCATCAATCATTTTTATACAAACTGACATCGTCTTGCTTCACGAAAAAAAAAACTTGTTTTTTTAGAACACAACCGAATATCTCTAAAGCTTTTTGTGCAAAACTATGGTTCTAGTAAAATTCCATGATAGTGATTATATACGCTACTCTCGGGTCGGTAGCATATATTAGCAAAAACAAAAACATAATTTAGATTGAAAATTACACTCACATTTTAAATCATATTTATTTTAATAACAAGTCTACCTTTACATGCAGTAAAGATAGTCACAAATAGCCACATAGTTTATTTTTATAAACCTGTAAAAATAATTTTAGGCACAAAGCTAGGCGTTTAAGACTAAATTAATTTGCATACAAACTGGTGTATACAAATCTAAAGTGTCTTGTATCAACTCATCTATCACACTGTTTGAGAACTGTTTGTATGATTAATGTTAAATAATCCACTCCAAGGTGAGAGCTTACTTTGCTTTCTTGTTTAATTTTTAACATTTTAAACCATTTATTGAAAACAATAATTGCTTGGATGTTTTTTTATATTAGTTTATTTGTGTTATTTTGATTTATTTATTCAAGGTATTTAATGTGCACTTTCTGAACCAACTGAGGATATCAGCACACGAGAACTTCTTATGAGCGATAGTGAAAGGGCTGACACATTTTTCCGGGAAAGATATTTTCATATATTTCACAGGTTATTTTACATATTTTACACTCAACATGGGACCGACGACTTTACTTCCCCTCAGTAGGATGTTGTGTTACAGATTTTTATCGCCCAAGAAAAATCCGTTAACCCCAGTTGGGTTTGAACCCACGAACATTGAGTCCTGACGCGAGCATTTACCCAAAGACCACCTAGTTCAATGGTGTCATAGTTGAATAAATATTAATGATATAATTTAGATAGTAATAAAAACCCTTACGACATCAAGGTATTAGAAATTTGAACCTGTTAAAGTCTATATTAAAATCAGACCACCCAACCCAATCTTTCATAGATTTTCATCATAGATAAAGTGGAAAATGTCTGTGATACCTTAGCGATGTAAACGTTATTATTTGTATGAATTATATTATCTCTCATACAATTTATATTTTCATATTTTATGATAGTTTCGAAATAATTGTAAATAAATGTTATAATATTGATAAAAAAATATCAAGTAATGCTCATTTCAACATAGTAAATCCATAACCTAACATTTGTTACGAGTTTGATCCGAATCTGTTTAAAGTCCATAAAAAAGCACATTGAAAAGTGATAAAAAAAACAATACGTTATTTTTTTTTTTATATTTAAAGATATAATATTTTGTACTGACTATTTTTGTGATTGTCACACTTTGAAAATAATTTTTACCCATGGTATTAATTTTAGTTAAATCATAACTCTAGATTATAATCAAAAGATATAAGAAACAAATACCCCAGACACATTGAAATGTATAAATAACAATAAGTCCACGGTTGCATTGTTGGGCCGTAGGAAATTAAAAAGCTCCTAGCTATGTCTCTTCCTAGGATTGTTTGGTATAAAATGCAGTTGGTTACGTAAAATTAAGAATACTGTGTAATACGGAGTAATTCATAATAATGAGAACCCCTCTTCATAGCTTACCTGCAAAACTCAATACAAGAATGGGGTGCAAGTAGGCTTTTTAGAATATGACAAGAGCAGAAATAAAATGTAATTATTATTCTTACACCCGAATATTTGGAGACGTTGAATAAGGCGTCAACTTCGTCTGGTAGGGTTTTCCGGTGACGAGAAAGTTTGGGTTCGAATCCAAGTGGGATGTATTGAGATCAGTTAATCTTAAATTTTTTCCCACTCTCTCTCGGTTCGCGAAAAATTTTGTGTATTTCCTCTAAAAATAAATTTGTTGTAAGTTTTACTTTCTATTATATATTAATCACCTCTTTAATTAATACATGTATATTTATGTTATAATCTAACACAATTAATTAATATAGTTACTAAAATTATTATGAATTCTACCCTCTTCAGTGGCCGAATGGTGTAAGGTATCACTCTCGTGTTACCTGCTGATGACGGGGAGTTCAGTGTTCAAATCCTGGTTGGGTTTACCGAGGGGGATTTTTCCTAAATAGTTTCCTACACTCGTTCCGCGCAAATATGGGTAGTTTACTTATAAAATGCTTCTTTTCTCATCACTACTCAATTATAGTAATTATCATAATATATACGTATAATCTGAACTAGTAGTAAGACTCAGTGATTAAAAAAAATATGGTTATGAATTCCGCTAATTTATTTGTCAGCGCTCAATAGTTTCAACAATTTTAGAACGTGCATAAAAACACACATAATTAAATGTTTTGGATGCAGGTAGACGTTCCTCTTTTGTCTATTTTATCCAATCAGGGCCACCATTTTAGTACCTTAACTATAGTTCTCAAAATGGAGGATTCCCAAAAGACCACCTGTACGAAGAGTAGTCTTCCAATATTGAATATTGTAAATACAAATTAATTAAATATTTTAGACCTATAAAATACAAATTTGAGTAAAATTTAAAATGATAACATTTGGTCTTACATTAACCCCGTTAAGTGAAGTTACATAAAGAACCAATAATAGATTCAATTTTTCCTCATATGTTTTTAAAATCCCTTGCTCCTTGAATTGATTACTAAGAATCAATCGACACGTTTTGACGTCACAGCTTCATCATATGTATACACTATTTATGAAATTACTAAGGAAGACTATTATATTTTTAAGGTTGCACGATTATAAACTAAATATATGAAAGAGATAAATTAAAATTAAGTGGTGGAAACCAGAAAAACGTATCTAACATAAGAATGAATTTACGATAAATCAACACGTATTGAAGATTGGAAAATAAAATAAAAATTATGCATAAAAAGATTAAATAGAAACAATTTCATGGAACTTAGTAAACATTTGAAATTATATTAAGTAGTTAGAACTGTGGAACAAATATTGCATTTACCTTACTATTTGAAGGTTGATGTTGACTTCACATCATGGTTAGTGTAAATGGGTGTGGGGAAGAATAGATATTATATTTATTTATTTGAGATGCTTAACGTGCACTTTTTGAATCAACTGATAATATCAGAAAATGAAAATTTCTATGAGCGAGATTGAAAGAGTCTAACCATTTTGCCGGAAAAGGTATTTTCACATATCTTCTAGGGTTCTTTTATATGCCACAATCGACATGGGACCGACGGCTTTACTTCCCTTTTCAAGGAGGTTGTGCTACGGATTATTATCGCTCAAGAAAAATGCGTTGACTACGGCTGGGGTTAAACTCACGAACATTGGTCCCCAAGACAAGCACTTTATCCTAACACCAGATAATGTTATATTAACATGGAGAAGGATAGACTGATTTATATCAAAGATTATGTATACAAAGTGTAGGTTGACTTTGACATGATGAATGATAATTATTTATAAGCTAGGTAAATGGATAGATAAATTAGGAATAAATTGTTGGCCTGAACGGGTAATTTAATTACAATGTGTGTCTCCATTATTTATATTTAATATTGACAATTTTTGTATTTTTTAGTTGTGAAACTCATTGCAAATATTTATTTAGACCTTATTCTTTTTTAATACATGCTTATAGCCCGGCTTCAAGAGCAGTAAAATGAGGTGCATAAAACTTCACTGGATATTTATAAATTATTCTCTTTAATTAATCATTAGAGAGAGGATGTATTAGATTTTCGCCCCCATATTGAATACTCTGTCCATGCACCACCGGCCACTTAGATTTGTGTCACATAAAGAATAAACACCAATAAAATGTTTCTTTAATAATGAAACACACACAGTTACTCTTTGCTATTTTGTTTTTGGTTGATGCAGCTTTACTATACACACATTACTTTTCATTTCCATCGCTGGATGATGCTACAATTTCATGTCGATTTATTGACACACTCAGTTCAAACAATTAATTATAGATGCACCAATTTTAAGAGTTTATTAGTTATTTGTATTATGGTACAATGGATATGATTGCCTTTAAACCAATTTTGTTTACTAATATTTAACTAAATGAAAATACCGTTTGACCGTTGAAAGTAGGATGTAATTAATATATATTTATGTACATGAGATTAATAAATATATTAGCTTAATAATAAATTATATGTGTAATATAATTTTACTAATGGCTTACGGTCTCTCTAAAAACAAACGGCGGTATCGTTACTTAAAATTCCCCATTATTATTCTCTATCTTTAAGATTAGGTATTGTTTATGATGCCCAGTGTGGATCTTAAAGCTTGTGTTCATAACAATAATTTCTACATTCCTATTATATGGTAGCCCCTGTCAATTTGTAGATAGCCTATTAGCATTACAATAATGTTTTTAATATTGCATTGTATTTCCAACAGGTGTTTACCTCAGACTGTATGGCATACAGCTTTATAAAGATAAAATTATTGATTTTAATTACATTACGATGGTAACTTGGCGGTCTAGGGGTAAGGTGTCAGACTTCTGTGCTGGGGATCAGGGGTTCAATCCTCGATCCCGCACAGATTTATCTGATTGCCAAACCCTTCCTTCACCTCTGACAAGACATCTTGTGAATGTGGGGAATGCCAGGCTCTACCGTGGTTCGGATCCCATGTTAAACTGTAGGTCCTCATTCCATCTCACAATCACCCTACCATTACACATTAGCGTAAGTGCGGATAACCCAAACGGGTAGTAAGACGCGGTGATAATATTAATAATTACCGGCAGATAATAATATTTTTGAGAGGAAAATTTCCATCATGACGAATTCATATTAAAACTGCATGTACACTTTTTCATATGCACATTTACATAGTAAATCTTTGTGTTGCCACTTTCTTGAAATGCTACACTGCTCTATATTTACTATGGAGTTGCAGTTTTGAAGCAGGAAAAACAACTTTATAAGGTAATCTCTAATTTACTTTAACTTGTTTACTGTGACCTTATCCAATTTATTATTTATTTATTTGAGTGTTTAACGTGCACGTTTCCGAACCGACGGATTATATCAGCACACGAAAATTTCTATGAGTGAGAGAGAAATATCCTATAATTTTTTCCGGGAAAGATATTTTCACATACTTTCCAGGATTATTTATTTTACAAGCCACAATTGACATGAAATCGACGGCTTTACTTCCCTTCATAAGGAAGTTGGGATATGTATTTTTATCCCTTGAGAAAAATTCATCAACCTATGCTGGGTTTGAACTCACGAATATTTCGTCCTGAAGTGAAATCACTCTACCTCAAGATCACCGAGGTCGACAACCTCTTTTACAAATGACTTTACCTTCTTGAGGGAAACTTAATTTTCTTAGGATTCACTTTAATCTTAGAACTGCGACATTTGGCGTTAAACGTCGTAAAAAATATGCTAAGTCTATCCTTTTCAATTTTGTTTAATAACTACAGCATTTAAAATGTCAGATTTTTAGTTTTATAGGGACATTGTTTTGTCAATGTATTCCATGTTGGTGTGGTATTTAAAATTAATAAACCCCATTTTAAAAACTGAGAAGCTTTTTAACTTGTGCAACACATCCAAGTGAGTCTGCAGGTGGCATCCTTAAGGCAATTTTTATTTATTGCTTATTTCATATTCAGTGTTTTCCTTTAAAAGAAATACACTAGTTTTTACATTTTATTCTAGTCGTATCCAATTTTACGTCCAGTATTCAATATAAATTAGTTATATAGCTGCAAAGATGAAATTATATTAATAAAGATTCATAAACTGCTGTGTTCCATATGAGACCATGATGTACCGTATTACCAAAAGAGTGGAAGGAAACTATAATATTACCCATTTAAAAAAAGGGATAATAAACATTGTATAACAATTATAAATGTATCTCACTACTACCTACATTATACTAAATGTTATCCAACATAATTTTAATGAGATTGACGCCATATGCAGAGCAAATAATTGGGTATTATCAATTTGAATTTCGATGAAATAGATCAAATACTAATCAGATTTATCAATAGTAGATCAATATAAGACAAAAGTGAGAATAAAACATGATGGTACATCAATTATACATATACAGGTTGTTCGAAAACTCAACATCTAAAATGCGCATATAGTTTGTTTGAACCAAAAGGAACACAAAATCCTTATACACTTACACTCGGCAAAGTAAGCTAATATCATTAAATTGGGTTCAAAGTTTCAGCGTACAGTGCCGGTAGAGCAAAGCTGTGCAAGCATGCGTGTACAACAAGTTGTATAAAAATTAGGCGCGTGCCTCAACATCTTGGAGCACGGAGCAGGACATACCACAATTAATAGTAAACAACACACCAATCCATCTATAAATGGGAATATGTTCTGAGGGACATCTAGAACCATGTTGAAGGTATTAACAGATAAACCCAATGAGAAGAAACCATTGGGAAGAACTCGACTCAGATGGGAGGATAACATAAGAAGTGACCTGACAGAAATAGGGTGTAATGAGGTGGACTGGATAGAACCATCTGAATATGCGGATAGGTGGCTTACTTTTGAAAGTGCGGCAATGAAATTTCAAAGTTCCTAATGCACTAGAGGAAGTAAGTTGTATTTATACATTATATTCGCTTCGAAAGATGATACGTAATAACATTTGGAGGTGGAGGGAGACTGGTACCGCCAGTTTAGCCAGTAATGTGTCAAACCTTGTTCTCTAACGTCAGCATTAATTATGTAACGCCTATCCATGCTAGATATAGAATATCACTGTGAGTGTAATTCTCTTACACACACTATGTGTTGGTCATTTACAACCTTAATAGTTCAGAATATTGATTACTCGTAATACCACCACACTTTGTTTGTATCTAGTTTATACTGGCAGAGTTAGGTATAGTCAGGACACGTGCAATGGGGTGTGATATCCACACTGCTAGTCCGGGTCTTCTCTGCAGGTGAACACAGCCGCATATCTTTGCGATTCTTTTTCTATATTAAGTTTACTTAAACCCTGTCAGCATGATACTAAAATACAATAGTATTACAGCTTATGTTCATTCTGGACGGGTAGTAAAATTCGTTTGAAAAAAAAAGCAACACATTACCCACCAACAGCTTTAATTCCTACCCCACCAGCAAAACAAAAGACAAAAAACTACACCATCAACGCGAACGTCATTATCACCAATACCACCTAATTTATAATAATAAGTATTTTAGAAGTTTGCAATTCTCCATTATTCTGTTAAGAGTCTATAACAATAGTAGCTACCAACCAAATTAAATATTCCCTTTATTTCTAGCCCATACAACCAACAAGTAGTATCAAAGCAGAGAGAAGCTCAATAATAATTTCACCCAGAGATGATTTCACCGCTCCGCCCGACTGACTTTTCCTTTGAAGGCAGTGTTCAAAAGGGCATCTCTTCAAACCAGAAAGAAAAAAAAAATACACAGTAGATGTCAGATGCAGCAAACGTCAGAACACGAAACACACACAATAGGAACAAAACAAAATATAGCCCAACAAAGGCTACACCAGAAACTAGTGGTGAAGAAACAAGCTATTTGGTATGGGGTGATAGAGGTTTCGAAAGGGGGTGAGGATACGTCCTAGCAGGCCCTTAAGTCTAAGGTCTGACTATAAACTAAATTTGACATGTGGCACAAAAAATAGAAAAAATTGCCATGATATATTGTAGGCTAGAAAGTTCATCTCGCTCTAGTGCTTTAGAAATTTATCTAAGATGTCCATTAACGAGGTCAGTGGTTAAAGGGTTCTACTAGAAGTCTGGGAGCTTCTGGTTTGGGTATGACCAATACCTTAAATAACTGATAATATTTTAATTACCAAGATGTTACAGTTGCTCACGCAAAGTCTGGATTTTTGGTAATATATAAATTTTGTCTCACACTGACTATTCATTTTAGTCTTGTCATTATCTATATCGGTGTTTTGAATCGTATATTAATTGTTCGAATAAATGGAGAACAAGTTTTTCTGAGATGCGTGGGCTCTTACTTAAACAGTTGCACTTGGTTTAATTTTTTATTGACTTATTATAATTATAGTTTAAATCTGGTGAGAAATGATCGCATTTGCTTTGAATATATATATTTAAACCAACTAGAACATGAGTTAGCATTTAAATAATTGACTACACGGATAAGTTTTTTTGTTAATAAGCTCTAAATAAATCAGTTGTGATAGTGACTTAATTAATTAGTTTCTTTATTTATAAGTCTTTATTTATGCTGGTGAAGTTAAGGTGTTACACCTTATCTTACACTTAACAAGGTTAGAAAAATTATAAATATGGAATATTTTAAATTTAAAAGAGATAGCTAAATAAAATAGATCTTAAAAACTAAACAATTAGAAAATACATCTTAAGCCAACCACATCAACAAACATTATTACATGATAGATTATTACAAATTTTATCTTATTCATACAACATTATTATTCACTAAATTAACAAATCCATTATTAATATATTGAAATAGTATGATGAGTATCGTTTAGAATATTAATAGTACAACATAATAAATAAATTAAAAATACAAAATAAATTAAATGTTTCATTTTTAGCCTTTGTTTCTTATTAGTAAATATACTTGATAAGTATCATTATTGTATTAAATAAGCACAACCGTCAATTTTATATATATACCAAGTTTTTTATATTATGTTACGCCCCAAAATAAAAATTGACAATTTCGTGAACTGGGCAGCTCCAAACGCTACTCATTTCATGAATTTGATGAGTTTTGACCCGGTCCGTGAAATGGACAAGCTAATAACGGATTTGGTTCAAACCGATAATCGTTTTAGAATAGAAGGTTAGGTTTAATTAGGTTAGATTATTTTACAGCTATTAGCATATAATATCTGAAAACCAATCACATTTAAGCTTTTAGTAGGTAGGACAATAATTTTCAGTTCATGAAATGGATACGAGTTCATGTAATTTTTGCCCATTTCATGGAATGAACATAAATTTACCCAGTTAGTGAAATGGGTAGTTTTTCTAATAGCGTGTAACATAGATTTTATATAATTATAGATATATATACTTGAACCTAGGCTAAACATATATGAAAATATCTTATGCTAATAGCTCCTGTGCTAGCATGTATAAAAACAGTAAATGTTAATTGGCATCCGTGCTTATTTAACACAATATTAATTAATCGTCAAATCTATTATATTGTTCAGAAATAAATGTTCAAAATGTTACATTAAATTTACTTTATAACTAAACGAACAAGGTGTTTTAAAACCAACATTTCAAGATTTACAATCTAATCTTAAATCCCGCCTTGTTAGCCGACAAAAGGTTTTTACAACTCGCAATAAATTGTTTATGTTATACCGTCAGGTTTATCTGAACGGATGGTGCGCCCGATTCTCGTCTAAAAAGTTGAGGTTCACTCGAGAACAGATTCACTGGAGTTGGTTTCCTTACCTCCAGGCTAATTTTGTTGAAGTTCCTCTCATCGCTTCCCTATCAAACTAGCAGCTAATTGCTTTGTGTTAAAACGCGTAAAACATCTCAAAGTAACGTTTATATAATAATGGGCGGAAGAAAATCGCAAAATGTCATATCTTAGAAATCAAAACTGAAGTATTCCGTAAAGTCATAGTGTATTTAAAATAAATGTTTTTTTTACTGTGTTGTAGAATATGGATTCCTTAAATTCATATTATAAAAGTGATTGACGATAAAATAAAATTTACCATCCTGGAGACAAGATTTAAACAAAATTTAACTGAAAATATTTACCACCCCACACCTCTAGAACATGACAATGTTTTAACAGCAAATTTATCTATTTTTACTAAATATAAACCAACAACGTAAAAAATTATTTTGGAAATTTTTGCGTTGTGATTTGGTTTAAAGGCAAACTAGATACCATATTTCAATACTCTCGGGCAGCCATTTTTCAAACTGTGCTCCACGTATACCTTTGGCTCAACCTTATCTCAATATACGTAAGAAAATAACTATAGAATACTCTTGATTTGTTTTTCACACTACAAAATAGCATTACTAATTAGTATTGACCATCTTTTTGGATCTGAATAAACGACATTTGTCAAAGGTGCAGCCAAAACCTGTCATTTTTCCGTGTGTTTTATAATTGTAAAATTTAAATGTCGTTACTGAATGTTCATAAAATTAGTGTAAAAATTGATTATATGGGCTTCAGCATGTATATTTTTGGATTAAAGTGTTCCTTTGGTACAACAAGTTTAGGAAACCCTGCTTTAGGACATCTCCGAGTAACCGATAATTTGTATATCACGGGAACGGATGAGTATATAAATGGCTCACCATAATCTTTAATATAAATATATCGTGATCTATCTAGTGAGTGAATATGAATATGCTGTTGACTATACCGCTCAGAGAGAGAACGTTGCCATATTAATCCTTTCCCCCTCCGTCCCCTCTCCCTCCTACCTGAGCGCACATAGGTCGCCAAGTCTCGTGCATAAATGATGACCAAGATGAGTTCTTGGTCTAGAGCTGGGTTAATTTGGTAGCTCCTCAAGATGACGCTGGGGTTGTTGGGTAGAAGAAGAAGGGGAGGAACAGTCTGTCACTCCTTACCGTTCCCAGAGAACTGTGCCACATTAAATAAACACGGCAACCTTGGTCTACACCCCCCATCCCCCAGTCCCCACCTCATGTCCCGTAATATCGCCCCAAATGCTACCTTTACCGTCGTTTCTTGTCTCTGCCGTTACGTCTTCTCCTTCTCATACTCTTTCAAGGCTTGAAGATGTTGTAAGGTTGAATAATGTAGCAATAAGAGTGAACATTAAAGCTTAATCAATTAGCTATAAACTATTTATCTGGCATTACCTTTAGAAAAAAATCATTAGGAGTAAAGGTGGGATTTTTAGTGTCCGAGTCACATAAGATTCAACGTCCGTGTGCGCAAATGGGTGTCTGGTGACGTCCAAGTCCCTCAAGATAGGTGAGTCAACCTTATACCATGGTCGCTACATCTTGACACCGCCGTCAGCGACAGCCCTGTGTTTCTTAATATTTTGTGACTGCTTTTCCCGGGCGGCATTAAAAAATAACGCTCATGGCAGCCAAGATTCTGCAAACAAAGTTTTTATTTGTGGTAAAACGTTTACGTGTAGTATGTCATTGATATATAAAATAATAATAAATTACTAACCTGCATTTGTAGGCATGTGGTATAAATGTCAAGTTCATTTAGTCTAGTTAGCCAGTTAAGGAGGAGGTTGGTGTTTGAATCTCGGTTGGGTGTAGTTTTTTCTTCAATAGTTTAATAATCTCCCTCTCTACAAATTGGATACATTCACTCTAAATTCTTTCTTCTCTTCTCTAATTAATTAGCGTAATTAATACACATGCGTATATCACAAGTGGGTAGTAAGACACGTGGAAAAAAACTAGTAGAAATGTGATTCTAATGTTCATAAGACTGAAACCATTTCTACTGATCATAATAATAATAATAATAATAATTGTATTGAAATTAAAAAACTAATTTTAGTTTTCATGCCAGGTGTGAATATCACAATTATTATAAACATAGGCGTCACTGGGGGTCAAGCGGAGATACGCGCCACTCGTGTAGTCCGAATCCCGGGGCGGGGAGGTCAGTGTGCACTGAGGTTTTTATCCTAAATTATTCCCCACTCTCCCTCCACCCAAATGCGGATTCAATTACTCTGAATAATTATGTAGATATCTTCCCTATCTCATAAGTGTAAATTGCGACTAGCTAATGTAACGGGCTAAACTGCTTTAGCCCCGTTCAAAAGTAGCGAATGAAAAAGAACGTATATTCTGTTAGTGCCTGCATATTATCAAAAGTAACAATAACAAACTAATGTTAAATGCCTCGCCCATAATATATGTCTCTGTTTACATACCTATTGCGCCGAGTCAACCTCAGAGTTCGGTGCCCAGCTATTAACACAACACAGAAAGAAAGCGAGGAGAGCTCCGCTTTCGACCACGATTTCAAACCGACTAACTGCTTCATGGCGGCCTACGACCAGCGTGCCTCGACCATCTAGAAGCTTCGGGAAGATCCCCCTTCCCTTCCTACGCACCAATTCACCACGTGGGCTCTGCCAACTATATATTCGCCTGCTTGCTTGAAGAATGGCAGAACACGTCAGGAGACGATTGGGAAACCTCCACCACGCTAACAGGCCACGCGTTTACATCTGGTCTACGTAATCTACATAATCTACATCGGACCTGCGGTCAAGGGAAATGGGTCCCTTGGACAGAAGGAAGTCGCAGGGCCAACCTAATTCAAGGGCTTGATCTCTCGAGTAAAACTCCAAGTTTAAAACTCAACTGTTAGGTTTAGTCTATGTCCTCGCAGGATAGTTAGTATAATTAATCATTAGAGATAGAGATGAGGAATATAACGTGTCTATTCTGAGACGCGGTTATGATATCATTGTATGACTAGTTATATAGGATAGGCTGAGAGTAGACTCTCCCTTATTAGGAAAGTAAGGTACTTATACACTTGCGGTGTAGCGCGCCTCTCGCGCCCCAGAGACTGGTCCTTAATGGCCAGGCTCACGTTGGGATGTTTAATCCCACGGCACGTACTATGTGACCATAGGTGCCTTATTGTGGTAGCTTGCCAGGGCAGGCGATAGTTCTTGTTATATGGAGGCTGCAGATTCAGGCCTAATTGGGTTTACAAGTCATGGCCTATATTTGAGTTGGGTAATTAACCAATGGGTCGCATGTTCTATCCATGATTGGCCCGTGGTTGATTCTTAGATTTAACTTTGTAACTCTCTTTAAGAGTACACTGGACGTGAGCCGCCTTTGCCCCTCGGGCGCGGTTGCGGCAGTCATTAGTTTCTTATTTAAGTAAGGTTGTACTGGTCACCCTTCAGGTGCTCAACAAGTGGGACGCGTCCCTTCCAGGACTATCCCGTATGTGTTGTATATTCAAGTACGTTGTTTTTACCCTGTGTAAAGGTTGTAGCTGTTGTGCAGGGCTCTCTATTATAACAGAACTAGAACTTGCCTGATGTACGAACTAATCTTGCCTACGCGGCCAACTTACCTAGTTTATAGTATTGTTTATTACGTAGCTTTGAAGTCTGCGTTGTTATTTGGGCGTTTCTCGCCCCCAGTTGGCCTAGACTTAGGCAATGCTGCCACTTATCATAGTAAGTTATATATGACAAAGTACTTGCTGAGATTTTGTGCTATATGTTTATATGTCCTTTGGTCTTGTATATTATATCATTAAATTGCATTAACTCCAACCTTCTCTTGTTTTCATCATTTGTAATAACTCAACTGTTTGTGCACCCCCCGCCCCCCCCCGGTGCACTAAGATAGGTATGAAGACGTGATTTACAAAAATACGAATGAAAAATGTATTTCAGATAATAATGCATAGGTTTTTTTTCACTTTGTTTGTATGAATATTTAAAATTACGCTCATAGTACTCTTAAATAACTTACTAACAGTATTTCATTTGAACTTGTAAATATTTAATGTGTTTTATATTGAAAAAAAATCGACAGGTGAATGTAACAGCGACAGATTTAAAAATAAATAAAAAATAAATAAAGTCTGAACAGTAAAATCAAACCAGGGATCGTGTTCATATCGTCATTTTTCACTAAATTGGACCATATATTTGTTCAATATACGGTTATTGGCTTTATTGAAGTCTCATCTTTGTCGTCGATGAATTCTTAGCAGATTAACCACAGCTGTGACCGCGCGGCATAAGACTCATATCTTATATCACCGGCCTGCAGCGCTTGAGGGGTGAAATATTTCACTATTGCTTCCCCATCCTCTCTGCTGTGCTGGGTGTGATTTATCTTTGTTGCTTTCCTATCATATCTGGGGTGCTAGGGGTGATTTATCAATGTTGCTTTCTCATCATCTCTCGAGTGCTGGGAGTGATTTATCATTGTTGCTTTCCTATCATATCTGTGGTGCTAGGGGTGATTTATCAAGGTTGCTTTCTCATCATCTCTCGAGTGCTGGGAGTGATATATCTTTGTTGCTTTCCTATCATATCTGGGGTGCTAGGGTTGATTTATCAATGTTGCTTTCTCATCATATCTCGAGTGATGGGAGTGATTTATCAATATTGCTTTCCCAACATCTCTAGGGTAGTGCGATGATTTATTGATGTTGCTTTTCCATCATCTTTGTTGTGATGAGGATGATTTATCACAGTTGATTTTTCATCATCTCTGGGTTTCTGGTGGTGATATATCAATCTTACTTTCACATCATATCTGGAGTGCAATAGGTGATTTATCACTGTTAGTTTACCATCATCAATGCTGCGACAGGGGAAATTTATCATCGTTGCTTTCTTATATTACTGTATGATGCTTTGAGGATTATTTATCACTGTTGCTTTTTTTTAATCTTATTTCCATGCTATTGTGACCACACATCTGATAAAACTAACCTCTTTAGACCAACCTCCTGGATTAAGCCATTTATAGCTCCTGTGTTGAAAAGTACTAAGAAACTTCTTAGCCAAATTTATAACCCTAATGCTGAATAACACTGTAGGGGGCATTGGTGTTTATGTGCTCTAAGGTGTTTAACTCACAATAGATTGGTTTGCTGGTGACAGAGAGATTGAGGTTCGAATCTCAACCAAGCACACTTAAAACTGTTTTCCACGTGCAATTTATTAATGTGGTTTTCCAATAACTTTTTTACACCAATGCGGGTGCATTTCTCTAAACTAACTCATAGATCCTTATCCTTTAGATAAAGTCCTTCATAACCTTGGTGTTAACTGTAATAATTAATAAAGGCACGCGGAAAAAATTGTGCTTCTTAGATGAATTCTTACCTGAATCGTAATGATCCTTACTAATTTACTCTACTTGAAAGGTGGAGTTCTAATAATGTATGTTTTCTCCATTATTGACTGTCCATTCCATCTCCAATTATATCTCTATGAGAACTCAATCATTTTTAATTAAAATTCCCCTATATCCTTCTACATTTGTATGACATTGGCTTAAAATAAAATCCTTCAATTTAACTTGAAAATTTATAAAAATTAAAATTATTTTCATACTTTAATTTGAATAATTTACACAAAAATCTGTAACCTAGATTAGATTTTTTTTAAACTCTGAAATATTAAAAAAAAAATCTGACACCTTAGCTCAGTTGGTAGCGTGTCTGCTTACTGAGCTACGGGTCCCTGGTTTGATTCCAGGTATAACCAAATAATTCATCATTAGATAAATTCAAGCTTCTCCTTTCAAAGTGATGGAAAAATGGACGGGGAACCGAGTGCTGTGTCTGTTATAGACTTAAGTTATTATTAAAGGTGTGTGCTGATATAATCATTGAATTCAGAGAGTTAACGTTGAAACCTCAAATAAAAAACCTTATTAAATTATTTTTGGGACGTGAATGCATATCAAAAGGGCAACAATAGTTTACACATAAAACGAAAGCGAGTTATAAACAAACACAATGTGGTAAACAATACTGTATAATTGAGAAAAAATAATGTGTCATGCACACAAATTTAAAAGTGTTTTAATATTTATAATATTTAAAAAAGTTGAGACTGTTAAGTTATTATGAAAGTTAATGAATTTCGGGAGCTTAATTCAGAAGTCTTGTGTTCAACACAATAGCATGATACTTGGCTCTCTGGGACTCATTTCAGCTCGCGCATAGAGTAAACTTTCAAAGCATATTACGGAAACTTAATTTAAGTTAGAACAAAAGCTAAAAGGCAGGTTTGAGGCTGGTTTTAAAATGCGAAATGAGGATAAATGCTGTTGTATTGTTCCAAAATTATGGAACCATTACATGATTATAAATACAAAGTTTCATATTTCAGTTATTTAATAATTTGAAACTTAGTTAATTTTATCATAATAAAACTAAAATTACAAGAACTGAAAATATTCATTGATGAAACATAAGTATTTACTCAAGTATTATTTTTGAAAATATTTGAGAATGTCCTAAGTTTTTCCTCTAAACATAGTACAAACCCACTTTCCAGACACGTATGATATAAAGAAAATAGACATTTTCATTACTTAGT
Source organism: Timema cristinae (assembly GCA_039000515.1). Lineage (NCBI taxonomy): Eukaryota > Metazoa > Arthropoda > Insecta > Phasmatodea > Timematidae > Timema > Timema cristinae. The sequence continues at coordinate 126,403,695 of JBCFYV010011172.1, forward strand.
TCTTTAAAACATAAAAAAGTTATTTTCAATAAAGAGGCTAAGAAAACTCAAAAGATAAATTTAATACTAACTGAAGCAAGCGGAAGAAAAGGTTTTGTTTTTAAGACCACAAGATTTCATATTTGTCAACGAAGAATAACAATAAAGTTCCATAAGGTAGCTAGACAAGTTTGGCCTACGGCTTTATAAAAACATTCATTTTACCAACCCGTCCTTTTATAACAATGACTCTTGTTAATCTTAACCATTCCCTTTTGTCAGTGAAGTCAAGATTCATTAAAATGTTTTAATTATAATTATTGCTCGCAAGAATGACTTCTTTTTGTGTGTTTGTGTGTGTGTGTGTGTGTGTCGGGAACACTCATGGGTGGAAAAGAAACGCAAAGGGCATAAGAATAGGTAAAAAAAAATTTTTAGACACAAGAAAAATCTTCGAAGTTAAAAAATTAAAGAGCAAGCAAGCATAGCGTCAGAAACGGAATAAAGAGTTGACGCTCATTAAAATAAATGAAGGAACGAAGTTGTTTGAGTCTAAGAGAATAATTTTCATGTAACTACAAACACAAGGAGGAGTCCTCTAAGGTCTACGTCAAGTCTGTGTGATGTTTTAAGGACCTTATTATGGATGCCATTTCTCACTTCACCTTCTTTTGAAGTGTGCATACCTGATGCTGACTTATATACTTAGTTTTTTTTTAAGAGTAAGCGACAGAATTCATTCATTTCAGGCAATATGCAGTTTAATTTATAATTTGTGTGCTTTATAGACCAACATCATTTGATTTAAAACAATAACAAAAAAATATATCATAATTGTTTCTTCGTTTGACATTTCCAACAATTTAATCTCGAGTTTTAAATTTTATTAAATTAAAATGTATATTTTCCATAATCATGAGTTCCAAAAACATGTAATTTATATATTTTTCACGAAATGGTGTTAATGTTATTGACTTGTATTGTAAATGTATATATTTATGCAAGATTAATTATCATATGGGCTTTTTCTGTCTTTTAATTCCATTTAGAATTCAACATATTATGTTTAGAAAAATCAATAATAATCTTTATAAATTAAAAGTTCATAGATTCTTCTAAACTAAAATGACATATAGGAAATAGAAATAGCTTCTTAGTATGATAAATTATAAAAATTAATGTTAACTTATTTGAATTTTGTTATTAGCTAGACACAAGCTTAAAACTTTCCATATTTTGTATATGTGATTAAATAAAATGAATGTATACACATATATAGGCCTATACTATATATACATACATATATATATATATAAACCCACTTAGGTAGCCAAATTAACTAAGTCGTCACTCTGCAATAGACTAGACTAGTTATGACTAGAGATTGTGGTTCGCTTCCAGTCGGATGTACTGAGGTTGGTTTTCCACGCAAATACGTGTACATTTCCTCTGAATTCAACCTTCCTCATTTCTAGCCCATTAGCGTAATTAGTACATAAGATAAGACACGGTGTTAATATATATATATATATATAACTTATTAGGGTTATTATAATTGATCATATATTAATAAGTAACGTCATCATTATATAAATATCGTAATATATATTAGTAAAGGAAGTTAAAACAATATCTGATGATGACGTTACTTATTAATTTGTGCCCAATCCTAATTTCACCTTACCTTAAATTTGTCCATCATTTGAAGGATAGTTGAGTTAGGATAATTTATTTAATTAAAACAAACATTTACAAGTCATTATTTTAGTGCTAACCAGGTAGTCTATTAAATACATGATTTACAAAATTTAAAGTTAACATACACTTGTTTTAATGCGTTGCCTAAAACAAATCTAGGAACAATAACAGTGACAACATTATACATTTTTCTTGTTATATATATATAGACCAATGGCTACTCTATACGTTTTCCCTGATTGATATGTAATAGTTATATATAGTTATATATAATTTATATATATATATATATATAAAATAGTTATCTATATAATGTATATTACAGGCCAATGCATATAGTAGCCACTATATCTATTCCTAGGCATGTTTTAGGCAAAGTATTTAAACAATATGTATGTATGTTACCTTTAAATTGTGTAAATCAGGTAATTAATATACTACTTGGTTAGCACTAAAATAATAACTGTTTTTAATGTTTATTTTAATCTCATACTCATCCTAACTCATCTAACATTCCTATGATGGACACATTTAAGTTAAGGTGAAATAAGGATTGAACACATATTAATAATAAGTAGCGTCATCGTCAGATATGGTTTTCATTTCCTTCACTTGTTTTGTAATCCTTGGCACCATTATCTTTATTTTTTGACATCACTCAAAACTTACACTTTAAAATATAGCGTGCATATTTGATATTTTTACAGTAGCATAACGTTCTCATCCGATTACTAAACTTTACCAACAATTTTTTTTAATGCTTTTGATTTACCAAAGTACTAACTTTGCAATAATTGCTTTCAATAACTATTAATTATGCAAGCATTGCTTTAAATAATAATCAAATTTACAGTCCATACAGCGTAGGAGTGGTGATAACTGACAAATAAAAGAATATTTTTATTGTAAACATTGATGGAACGTCATTAATGTCAAACCTATGTGGAAATAATTATTATTTCCTTAGTAATACTATATTATAAAACAAAAGTGTTAACAAACGCTTCTAATAATACGTCACTTAAGATTAATGTATAATTGGCCTTTTCTTAACCATTTGAAAGAACAAAAATTATTAAAAAAACAACCAAAATGTACTTATTTTCATGGGTGCGGCAGCGAGAGATATTATAGTGCGTGAAATAATAAATTGGATAGTATTCTATTTACACCTATGTCTTCTTATAACTGAATTATAGTTTATACATTATAGTCTACAATAGATACATATTTTTATCACTTGGAGTAAGAACCAAACAAACATTAGTTTCAAAACTAAGAGTTTTTAATTTGTAAACAAATGCGTATGAACACAGCTTAGTATAGTTTGTATGATGTCGTCAAACGTCACTCATTTAATTCTTTATTTATGAAGTGAAAGCAGCCTTATAGAAGCAATCGTTTGCTAAGCATTTTTAAGTGAACCACAGAATATTCTGCTACAATGCCAGAAAAAAAACACAAAAAAAACACATCCAAACCGTTATTTTCATAGATTTGTATTTCAATGATGTAAAACTGCTTAAAGAATTTTTTTTAAATGGTTGTTTTAAAAGTTTTGACAAAAACTTAACACATGTTCTTGCAGATCATGGTTTGGCGAATGGATATATGAAAGTAGATCTGGTCTAACACTGTCAGATACCACCGTTATTATGCTGGATGAACTGTGGATAACTTTAATAATCTACAGTGTTTTTTGATAGATCGTGAATATAATACAATTATATGAACGCATGGCTGACACGTTAATGCATCGCTTCAACTTCTGTTTTTTATTTTATAAAATAATGTTAAGGTTGTACAGAAGGTAACGAAAGTAAAAATAATAATTTTTCCAGTTTTTATATAAAAGAGTTTTGGAGTAAAAATACATTAATTATTAACATTTTAGAAAACATTCTAACAATTTGAGAGTAAGGAGTGGTTAAAATTAAAAGTTAATACTTAGAAATGCTTTTCTAGAGATATATGCAGAAGAATTTAATGTTATAATTTAAACTGTTAAAAAGTTCGTAGATGTATTAAGTGAATTACAAGTCAGAAATTAGTATTGTGATTTAATTCTAGTGAATAAACATATTGTCAGAAAAGAACAATTAACATAAACTTATAATTGCGTCATCAACTGGACCAACACAAGATGACGAATAGTCTAAAAATATTTGTTAACACGTTAAAAAAAATGTTGTGACAAAAAATTACAAATATAAAATATAGTATGGACAGCAAAAATGTATTAGTTCAAATATGTTCTGAGGTTAAAAGATAAAATTTACTTTAAAGGTTAACATCTGCCCAACACATTATAGTGAAGTCATTAAGTGTTATAATACAAATACTTCGAGGAATCAAACTGTTATGAACAAAATAATGTTTTGAGTTTAAATATGGTATATAGTAAAAAGTTTAAAAATTGTTGAATTTTGAAGTTAGCAGTTGCCAAACGAATTTTGATAAAGTAATAATCTTAGTCTTATTTGTTTCTTTGTCCCAATAAATACTACTTTGTGAATCCAACATTGGAAAGGATGCTGGAATTACTTCATTCCAACACGATTCTGTCCTTAAAGTACCATATTCATGGAATTTGGGTCGTTGTGAGAAACACTAAATGTTGCTAAGACAGCAAGATTTTAATTATTTTTTAAATATGTGCGCCTGGTTCACAGACAAGGTGTAGACCAGACTCAGAGCATCCAGATTAAAATGGGTGCGCTTCTTGGGAGAGATTGAAGTATTCATCACGGGGATCGCGGGGGGCTTTAAAAAATTAATTCCAAACATGATTTCACTAGAGAGAAGACAAAATTATCCTTAAACCAGCTTCCAATAAGCTAAGTTCAGGTAGCGACCCAGCCTTCTCTTCACATAGTCCTACCTCACAAAGGGATTACTCAAACTGCACATTACGATTACAATGACCCTTTTATGAAGAACATACTGAAAGTGAGTCGTTTAACGGCTACACATTTGGAAATGCGTTTATCACTGACCATTGACAGTAACGAGCCTCAGGTTGATGGACTGGCTCAAGTAGTGCAGCGAAACTTCCATAAGGCTGCGGATTTGGTTATTATATCTTACCTGTGGCCTAGTATGATTTTCTATGGATAGTGATCTCAATAATTTTTAAATGTTGTCATAAGAATCCTAAAATTTGATGATTTCTCCTCTTCTTTTTATTAATCAATTATTGAATAATGGTGATGAATTAAAATATTCTAAATTTTATTTTGGTTCCTCAATATATCTAGGAATCATATATAGCTATTTATTTCAATTATTTTGGAAATGGTACCTCAACCCCCTCTCTCCCCTGGTAAAGTTTGCTAGAATGACCCTTAAGAGGATTTCTCATCAAATGCCAATATGCTCAACGTATCTACTAATCTAAATATATTTTTTCAAAAATAAATAAGGACATAAAAGACACCAAAATACTGGTCTCAGCTCGCGTTCTTCCATACAACCTTAGGTTCTTCACCTAACACGATATTGGCGTATAGATTTTTCGAAAGTCCCCCGCTTCTCTAATTTATACATAAGTTTATTTTTTTATTTCAACATTTTAGCTACTTCCTGTTAGTACAATCCCCTAGACGGAATTGAAGGCTTCATCCAATCTTTATAACTGTTTTTCTTTCAACTCTCGCTGATACGCCATTGTCTTTCCATCTCGAAGAGGTTATTAGTCAGTCGTTTCCTTCTGCCACATCACGATTCACTTCCAAGCTTTAAGCTTTTGCTCTCTGCTCGTGAATTCCACTCACGACTCGCCTCTCTTCTTCTGAGGAAAGACTGATGACCTTCGGGCCGGGCTATGACACCAGAGCTTTGGGGGCGCGAAGGAAGACTCTCCCTTCCCCCTCTTTCCATAACACCCCGTTCCTTCACTTGCAGTAGAGAATTTTTCTTTTACCATTTTGCCTTCTTCTCTCACAACCACCTTGGGAAAACAGAAGTAGATCAGTAAAAAAGTGTATCTTGTGGTTGAGAGGGGAATCTTCTCTTTCAACTTCTTTACCTGGTTACTTGATGGTTTGTATGTGGACGAGCTACAGCAACAGCCGACAAAGCAGGGTAGAACTTCTTCAGACAAAGTGGTGGGCGTACGTACCGTGTGATTTCACCCCTCACCTACAAATCTTATCTGGACTACTTTTTTAACTCCAATGAGACACACACAATTCAACAGCTGCAAGCACAATATATACTCCAATTTTCATAGTAAAGGGCTTATTTGACTGTATATACTTTTACGTATTAACATGTCAGGTCATGTGATCTGTAGCTGTCACTTTTGATAGATAGCATTAATATTTATAAAATAACACTCATAATATAGTAAAATGTTATCAATGTTTGTCGTATAAAATGTATATTTTCTAAAATGTTTAATCAAATTAGACTGTACCTTTCATACACCATATTCCACTTACAATTTTTTTTTCTTTTTTTTTTTATATATTCACGTCCTCATGGAAGATAGTTTCATGAATTTACTGATCTTATATTTTAATAATACTCAATTGATTACATTAAGTCGGTTCATTTTGTTTATAGAAAATTTGTATTGCACTTGTGGATACACAGTTAACAATTCCTACATCAGTGCTAACAAAAATTAGCATAAGTTCCAACCAAAGTTTATTAAATACCACTAATGAATAATTCTCGTAAATAGACGGATACCTTTAGTTAAAATCTACAAAGCTCATTAATGCCTGCTATTTAGATTATTTAATGATTTGTATGAATGACAGTGAGTTAAAAAAAAAATCTGGTATCTAACGTGCAATTTGTAAACACTTGGTTTAGAAATAACTTCGATCCAAGCTTACCCTAGCAAAGCACACTTGGTCTTAATATTAAAACTTGTCATAAACAGGCAATAAATAAGTATAGCACGAACGGGCAGTGAGACACGATGCTAAAAATAAAACACGATGTAAAACAAATCAATACACAAATACTACACTTAAGGCCCTGCCTACCCTCCCTGACGGCGTGTTGAGCTTTCAGCTCTAAAATAGATGGCGTTGCTAACGTTATACAAACTGGTGGATTCCAGCCATCAGGTTGGCAGAACTACTGGTTTGTTTAAACAATTGGGAGACCGGCGACCACGACCGGTAATCAGTAAAGGCAGCAAGCAAACTTTTTTCCAAGAATTGAGAGAGATAAGAAGTGTAGTGCCGGACCGTAAAGTGTGTAGGCGACCAAGTTTGACTAAACTTGGGGAGACATAACGTCAAGATACAATCACACTCTTGAGCAGAAAAATTAGCTTATTCATTCCAGTCAGCTAGACTTCCATTAACCTGTAGTACCACTTTTGAATTTAGAACCTTTCGATGCCAAAGTTTAGTACTAGTTTTGTACCATTTTGTACCCGTACCCGTTTTGAGTAATTAGCATATCAAAGTGGTGACTCTAGGTTAATGCAGTTGTACCACTTTTGAATTTTGAACTTTTTTTGATGCCAAAGTTTTGTATCCGTACCCATTTTGAGTAATTAGCATATCAAAGTGGTGACTCAAGGTTAATGCTGTTTTACTACTTTTTAATTTTGAACTTTTTTTGATGCCAAAGTTTTGTACTAGTTTTGTAACGTTTTGTACCAGAAAGAAAAAGTATTGTATCCGTACCCGTTTTGAGTAATTAGCATATCAAAGTGAGTACTCCACGTACTCCAGGTAAATGCGGTTGTACCCCTTTTGATTTTGAACTTTTTTTGATGCCAAAATTTTGTAATAGTTTTGTACCGTTTTGTAACACAAATAAGTTTTGTACCCGTACTCATTTTCAGTAATTAGCATATCAAAGTGGTGACTCTAGGTTAATTCTGTTGTACCACTTTTGAATTTTTTGATGCCAAAGTTTTGTACTAGTTTTGTACCGTTTTGTAACACAAATAAGTTTTGTACCCGTACCCATTTTGAGTAATTAGCATATCAAAGTGTCACGTGACTCCAGGTTAATGCTGTTGTACCACTATTGAAATTTTTTCAAATAAATATCTGGTGAGGGTAGTGATAAATAATAATGTACACTTATTTATTAGAGAAAAATTTATTTAAGGTAAAATTAGAGATAACTTATTTTTGAAGGTTTTGTCACTAACTATAATAAATAACCTATACGATTGAGTATGTAGCCTACGATTTTGTCGTACCATTTATTTGAGTTTATTAGTAAGCAGGTAAAATAAAAAATAACTAAAATTTAATGTGCTAAATTTGGCCACTGTGCTTTGGCTAATTTTTAAAATTTAAAGGCTAAGGAGGCAATAACATATTTTAAAAGCAGTTTCATTTCGAAGACTATAACAATTTTGACTATAAATATATCTGTTATTTTTATTACTGATATTACCACGTCATTCTACCGGTTCATGTTATACGCATATATGATAATCTAATTGGGTGGTAATGAGGAAAGAAGCATTTGAGAGGTTATCTACCAGCATTTTTATTTTGGAAGATGGGGAAACAATTTAGGAAAAACTACCCTCAATGGATTTGCACCCCAAGTGCTCCGCTATCAGCAGGCCAATTTAACACTAGTGACACCTTAGACCACTCAGCCACTGAAGTGGGTATCTGTTATTTAATACGGTGTTTACAGTTTTCAAACATCTATAGGATTTACACAATTTTCCAGAAATAAATGTTTTTGGGAATAATTTTTTATCCTATTGGTAGAGTAATATCTCCATGGTGTCAGCCTGCAAGCAGGCTATACCAATCGAGAGGCTGCCGTATGTTGGCAAAGATAGGGCCAACATTTTCAAGCTGAGGGTGCCATGTGGTTAGCACAACGAGCACTCCAGACTTCTATCTCAGTTTTCTAGACTGAAGCGCTACTTATTCATTCAATTATCTCCTCATTTGTCCTCACGAGGTTGATTTTGGTTCCGTTTCAGACCCACTGCTTCACAGACAGAATTAGGGGCACTGGGGATCGAACTTGGGACTTCAGTATCTGAAGCCAGTAAATCTGACCACTATACAACAGAGGCGGTCGGGAATCAAATACTTACTTACTTACTTTATGGCATAGGGAACACAAAAGTTCATTAATTTTAATGGTTTTAAATATATTTTACTTATCATCGGCTTCATGTCGTGGTCAATATTGCTAAAGTGCTATGACTGAGCACTGAGTGCGTAAATTAATCAGCTCAATAACTTGACTAGTTCGATTCCCTGTTAGGTTGAAATTACTTAGTACTAGCGTGATACGAACTCGGCCAAGGCACAAGAGATTTTGAACATACAATAAGTGCGTTACAGAGTGTTAGTAACATTTACTTTCAGCTAAGAGCTTTTCTTTAAAAAAAAAGTACTTGAAATATCAGAATAATCGCTGCATTGTTATATAGAAGTATTTATTTGTATCTTAATTTTGATATTATTTCTACAATAAATAAAATAGTATCGCTGCTCATCAATTGTACTTAAATTAGTATATACAGATAGCCTAAGCGCCAGTAATATGCATACCATTAAAAAAACTTACCCTTTACTACAAGAAGTTAAATAATCAATTATATCTTTGATTTTCTTTGTGCGCCCTTTCTTAACAAACTTGTTATTCACAAGGATATAAAATAATATTTTGTAAATACTTCTCCACCTCAAAATTTATACAATCCATTGGATTTTGTTCGAAAGCAAAAAGGTCACATATTGTTAATTATATAAAAAGTAATCACCGTGGGTACTTATTGTTCGGGATTCGATACATTTCTTCAAAAACGAGCGCACAAACTGCGAGAATGCAACAGGTTCAAATTAAAAGTAATCACATTTAACACGCTAATAAAATAAAATTAACATTTTCACATCTTGACTACCAAAAACTTCGTTCATTAACTTTTTGAAAAATAACTTATTACAAAGTCCAATGAGAGTCAAATCCTAGACAGTAAAATAAAAACTAGTATATAAAATTATACTGAGAACGTCTCCAAATTACATTTAGACCAAACTTTATTTAAAATAACTATGTTTGATATGAGCAGGAATGTTTATTTTCATTTATTATAATAGTGGATTAAAATTTCAATTTACAGTAGTTTTCATTTACTTTAAATATTAACACTTATTATTACAACGTGTGGTGCTAAAGAATGAGAAAACTCAAGAAAGAATATAAGATAAGAGTGAAGAATTTTACATGTTTTACTGCCTCAGTTAAATAAGGGCTAATGTCATAAAACTTTGTGTATGGAGAAGCGTGTGGCTTTATCTTTGAAAATCATTATCACTAGAGTAATACTCTCATTGAAGTAAGTAGGGACCAACTATATTTATTCACACAGCAGGAAGACTTTGTGAGTATTTTAGTTACTGAATATATTAAGATGTTTAATTGTTTATATTTAATTACGCAAATTTTCATAATTGGACATTGGCCCTTCTTATCCTAACGTACATGGTATTAATGTTTCTTTGACTCAAGAAGGTCACAGAGATTAGTTTAACTCTCCATTGCCGCCTGCATTCCGATACAGCAGGTTAGCCAACGCTTGCAAAATGATACTAGCTTGTAAATCGGTAATTATCATACTAACGGCACCTATTATCAGCTATGACAACTAGTTGCAGAAGGAAAAGTTGTATGTAAAACCATGTATTTTGACTAGAAAGTCGACTTGGGAGTCGTTAGAGCTCAATATCGTCGTGATTATTGAAGCTAACCCAAATTAAAAAATATGTCTAAAAATAAAATAAATTATTCATTAAATAGTATGTTATAAACAAACACTCTAGCTTAATTGTACAAAGAAAATAAATAAATCCATTAATAATTTTTGTTTTCCCATTTAAAATGCATTGAAATGGAAACATTTTAATGAAATTATTTCAATAACTATTTTTAGCATGGTTTGAAAATTCCATAAGAATTATGAAAGATGCCCAGATATGTTACTAAAATAAATAAAAAACAACAAGGTTGAATTATTAAATATATTTTGTTCTAAATTCTTTTGTTTAGAACCGTGCATTTATGGGTAGGTAGGGCCTTAAACTTTTACTAAATCTCTCTGACCTAATGACTGCAATAAGAATGTAATGTTTTTGAAATATTGTATATTGCCTCATTCAAGAATACCTTACTCATTCCTTCAACCTTTTAGAGAATACCTCAAATTGAATTGTTAACAGATATTGACAAAAGCTTACTAATATTTATATTACATTCCAGCTATCGGTTAAAAGGGAAAGCTGAAAAAGATGATATATGATGTGTGTATAAGTTACACGCCAATAGTGAAATTGCCTATTTCACGAATAGGGCATATTTATGCCCATTTTAGTGAACTGTCCTTTTCTATTTACCATTTAACGAACTGGGTACAAAAAAAATACTAAAATTTATAGCATCGCATCTTACTACCCGTTTGGGTTACACGCTTAAGTACCAATTACGCTAATGGGCTAGACATTGGGAAGGTTGAATTTAGAGGAGATGAACCTACATTTGTGTGGCGGGAGAGTGGAAAACCATTTAGAAAAAAATATCCCCAGTTCACCCTACTAAGATTTGAATCTCGATCTCCTCGTCCTCGGCAGTATAGCTCAACACTAAGCTAGCTCAACACTAAGCTAGCGTGGTAGCTAACTACGCCACCGATGCGGATAGCTGGGTAAAAATTACTTTAAATCAGGCCAATTTCATGAACTGAAACTTATTGCACTATCTACTACAAGCTTAACTGAAATTAGTTTTAAGTTATTATATTAAACCAACCAAACCCAAACTAGCCTAACATTCCATTCTAATATGATTAAAATTTAAATTAACTTAAATACCAAACCTGAACTTACCTTGCCAAATTTACGGGCCAGGTAACAAATTATCCAGTTCATGAACTAGGTAACAATTGAAGCTGCACAGTTCATGAAATAGACTGTTAAAAACTGGGCAGCACAACTCTTGTCCTGGATCATTTTTTTCACAGTTCATAAAAGGGTTAGGAGAGAAGCCAGTTAACGGAATGGGCAGAAATTTGCCGAATTCATAAACTGGGCAGATTCATGAATTAGGTGTAAACATTATATATATAACGTTATAATATACTATAATATATATATATATTCATATACAATATATAAAATAGAAAATATATGTGAAATATATATTATATATTCGTATATAATATACTATGTATAAAAATCCATTATATATAATATATTATATAATAAAATATATATTTGCACCATGCTTACTATCCATAATATATATATATATATATATATATATATAATTATTAATAATAACCTAACCTTTTGTCACCGACAAATAAAATTAGACAAGCTTGATGTTTAGTTGCGTGTCAACCGGTGTGAGTGGAAAGCACTAGTAACTTTTTAACTGTCTAAAAGTGTTCTTAAAGCGGCGGGTCTAGTTTAGTAGTCATTTCGACTTTCACCCTATATTTAGTGCGAGCGTGATACTCGCTCAGCCCCTGCATTTCAGGCTGACCAACCCTTGAATTGGAGTTGTGAAGACTGTAAAGGAATTCCATTGGCAATATTGGGCCAATACCAAATGAACCGAATAGTGTCACGTAGTGAGGTCGCGCCTTTCCTCGTTTTACCGTGTCAATCGATTCCTTAGTTCCAGAATAATGTGTTTACAGTCACGTTTCTAAGGTCTGTGATCCCTCGAGTCCATAATTAATGGATAAAATATTTTATTCCCACGGATCATAAGTTATATTAATATTATTATTTTATTATTATTTAGCACCACGTCTTACTACCCGTTCGGGTTATACGCTTTAAGTACTAATTACGCTAATGGATTGGGAATTGGGAAGGTTGAATTAGAGGAAGTGAACTCGCATTTGCGTAGAGGGAGAGTGGAAAACCATTTAGGAAAAACCACCCCAGTTCTCCCCGTCCTCGGCGGTCGAGCTCAACACGACTAGCGCGTTAGCCAACTACACCACCAAGGCGGGTCATAAGTTATAGAACCGGGGTGGGCCACTCTGTCGCCAATCGCCACAAGTGGCTAATCTGCCATAAAAGTGTGGCGAATTTTAGTTTGCCAACTCTCACAGTAAAATGAACTTTTCCCTGACGGTGTGTGCTTGTGGTAACTTGATATTTCCTGCACATCATTGGAAGCATTCATCATGTACATCGAGTTAAAATATTTAGCCAATGTTTATGTAACTTGTCACACAAAAGGATTGTAAAAGTTAGCAAAATATTTTAAAATTTTCAATCCAAACAATGTTCATTATTTGTATTGAAGACGGTTGTAACTGAGTGTTCAAAGTGTACATGTTTTAAATAAATGTGTTCAAACAGTGTGTGTTGTTTTAAATGTTCGATTGAGAAAACTAATGACTCACTTTTTAGTAGGTGTGGGGAATTTCATTTCTCATTCGACACACGTGTGGCTACATTGCAAAATAAGTTTCTCACCTTTCTTATGGAACATAGTGAATACCTTACAAATATATAAACATTAACGTGCACTCTGTTATGAACGAAAAAAATGGTAGCCATGGATTCTTTTACCACATATTATTTTTCAATTTTTCATTCACTTACTCTAAATAAATATTCTTGTAACTTTTCAAAAACAAAAAGTGTATTCATAGATCTTTTAATCTTCGATTATGTAAATGGGCTTAAAGCTACATTCTAAGGTGAATTAAACATTATTTTATAATGCATTGCTCTCATAATATTTCTTGATAGCTTCTGAAGGAAAAAAACTATAAGTCAAAAATTCACTTTTTCTATGTATAAATAGCAAGAACGTTTATTTGAACTAAAAAAAATCTTTCAAATACGTTCAGAAACAAGAATATTATATTTACATCTGATTCTGATTAGTTTAATTTTTGAATAGAATTTGAAATGGGGATTAGAAAAAAAGTAGTCCCTTTATTCGATGTATTATTGTTCTAAGGTAAATATTGTCTGTGGGGCGATTCCTAACTTGGTGTTCATGAACTAGCGGTAGCAATTACGTAAAGACCAATGCAGTCATTTTTTCGTAACTTATTTAATTCATATAACAAGCTTAAATATGCATGTGTGCCCATATAGATGTGGAAAGATGAATTGGGGAAAATTGTAGCCCTACGTGCTATTGTAAGGGGAATGTGTTTTTGATGGGCTGCCCAGCTGAAATCAAGGCCTTGCTCAGAAATACATTTTTTGGGATAGGTGGGGGAGAGAGATATAGATAAACGTGTGGGGGGCTTACATCCTTACTTGCTCGTGGTTAAGTCCCCTTAATAATTGAAGACAAGAAGTTTTTTTACATTAAATCCTCCCTTAAACAATTAAAAATATATAAATGGAAATGAAGGTGTTATGAATTTTATAGGACTCAATATAATACTTGCACAATTATCAATGAGGTGTATAAAAATATATTAGAGGGTTAGTTTTACCCCTAAAGCACACCCTCTTTGATACTGTTTCAGCTTCAATAAATATGTGGTGAGCACAGTTGTAAGGAAAGGGATTCACTAACTGTTGTCTGTTAATTTGCTCATCAGTGAAATATTTCCGCTTTATGATGTTGAGCAGCTAGATCATCTTAGATTAGGTTTGTAAGAAATTATTTAGTGGAAGTATCAATATTTTGTAAGTTCTACAAACGTTTGTGTCACCAAGACATAAATTTTTTTTAATACAGACTTTCCTTTTAATGGTACGTAAAAAAATACAAATTTCAAATAACATAATGATATATATTAGAAGAAAAATAACTGAAAGCACGTTACCAGGTAAATTTTATTAATAACATATTTATCGTATGTCTACTTAGCAATAAAACTCTATGAAATAGTGTTATAGCAAACAAACAATATTATGTGGAATTTAATCTTATTTCATTATACTAAGAACCAAAACAATAAAAACACCCGAACCTCTTTGAGGACATTCAACCAGTAATAATTTGTAACAACTTTTGATCCTCAGTTGACTCCGTATATTCTTTTAAATACAAGCTGTCAATAAATTTAATACATTTTACTTTCACAAAAAATTGTCTTTATATAATTGTAGTGGATAGAGAGGTTCTTATTTTTTAGATGTAGGTAGTGATTGTATTTGTCATATTTAAACTTGAACGTAGTTGAACCCTACTTGCGAAGGACCCCCCCCCCCCTTTTTTTTTGTCTAGAGTATTCTTTTCCGATTTTTTAAAAATATTATATAGTTATATACCCTCAGAAGTTATTTTGAGTTTTAAAAATAAAAATTGAAGTGGTATACGTTATTCCCCTTCACAACAAAAAATTAACTTTATTTTACATTATGTTATGCGCTTCTCGTCATTCTGCCCGTCTGGGCACACAGCAAGTGGATGGTGTAAAATAACCGTAAGGAAGACAATTATTTGAAATTTATGAAGTAAATCTAGGAAATATTTAATATTTAAATATCAGTTATACTCCCTTTCATAAATCAGAAAGAAGAAGAAAAAAATTGTTCCAAATTGGGTTACAGAGAGATAGAGTAAAATAAATTACTCTTTGCAAATAAAACAAAACTTTGCCAATTGTAGCTTTCAAATTAATATGCGCTTTTTAACAAAAATAAATACTGTATGTTTCACATTTTGTTTAAATATTTAAATGTATTTATTTATACTGGTGAAGTTAAGGTGTAATACTTTGTCCTACACTTAACCAGGTTACAAAATGATCCATAACTAAAATATATTTTTAATTTAAACTAGTAGCTTAATGAACCAAAATGTTAATTAAATGAATCTTAATAATTAAACAACCTGCATATTTAATACAAATCACAATAACTATTATTATCTAATAAATTAATATAAATATTACTTATTCATATATCATTGATTAGCTTAATATATTAATTATGTTTACCACTCTCCATCCAAGCAAATGTGGGCAAATTACTTCTAACTCATCCCTAACAGATTAGACTAATCAATATCATATATGTGTATAATCTGAACAAGTAATAAGACGTAGGGATAACAAAAATCTTAATAAATCATTCACACTACAAAATTTATATATATATATATATATTTGATTAAAATTAATTAATTAATTTTAGAAAAACTATATACACACACTTTCTTTTAATTTTGATTTAGTATCTGTTATCGGCTTCATTTCTGAGAATATCAGAGGGACTGTGAAACAAATCGATATGGATAAAATATATTTTAAGGAAGAGGGGAGAGGGGGATTTATAACAAATGGGGCATTATTTTAAGGGGTATTGGGGAGCTAATACAAGGGAGTTATTATATGTTTTTAACTCCTGGTTCTACCACCACTGAATACACCTAATAGCGTAGAAATAAATCTAAAATATTTTACACCACGATGATAATGGATTATTATTATTATTATTATTAGCACCGCGTCTTACTACCCGTTCGGGTTATACGCACTTACGCTAATGTGTAATGGTAGGGTGATAGTGAGATGAAATGAAGGACCTACAGTTTAACTTGGAATACGAACCACGGTGGAGGCCTGGCATTCCTCACATTCACAAGATGTCTTGTCAGAGGTGAAGGAAGGGTTTGGTAATCAGATAAATCTTTGCCGGGACCGAGGATCGAACCCCGGCCGCCACCACAGAAGTCTGACACCTTACCCCTAGGCCACCAGGTCACCTACATAATAATGGATTAAATAGTCACTCTATTATAGTTGTTAATTTGTTAATTGTGGCTATTGCCGCATCTAAATATCATATTCTTTCAATTTGAAAATGACACCTGAACATGGAAATTAAATCTACGATCCTTTTGATTTAGTACGATAATGATCTCACCGCCGAGATTTTCAGAAGTTGTCCCGTAGCGAGGGTAATTCTTCATTCATAAAAAAAAAAGTTTCCTGATTATATTCCCGTGTCCAGGTGTCATTTTACAATTTAAATAATAGAGATGATAGTTGCTAAATATGCCAATATAATGCATTGGTCTTATTCATATATATTTTATTGGCAACTTTTTTCTCATCAACGGGTCGTGTGTAAGTATGTTACGGAAGATAAGGGTTTGCGTGAACTAATAAGGCGGAAGGGTTGGTTCAAGGGGGCGAGTCCGTGACGGCTGAAGTGTTGACTGTGGGCAATGACGCTTCTACCGGCGCCATCTTCAGTGACACTTCAGACGGGAGACTATCACCAGCGGCGGCGGCGTCTTCTATTAGCACCCTTCATCTTTTCAGCCGTCTCTCCGAGTCTAGCATTTTTCTCCTGCTGTGCCATCACTCGGGGCGACACGTACTGTCATTGGCGCGTCCAGACCTCCAGGGGTGATGTCGATGTAACGAAATGTGATGGCAACAAAGGATATTGTTTGATATTAAAGTGTGAGAAAATGGAGTTTGAGTAATTGGGAGCATATTTACAAACAAAAGTACATCTATTTATCAAAGTTATCTACTGTTGATTAATTACATAACAAACTATACACAGAAAATGATCACTTAAAATCACTACTACATGTAATGAATATATTTATTGGATGGTTAAATAACTAAAATTTACCAAACTAGCAAATTATTCCGGCTTTTTATGTTGAGTTTACTCAAAATTTATGGTTATTTAATTATCAAGAATTGTTTTGACCATAAAATTAGTCTTAGAATGCAATTTAACACAACTCTTTATCATCATTGTTGACAAGAATCCCCTACCACCCTGTTTTTAAACTATCGTTTTTCCAGTGCTAACCACAATAAGGTTTCTGTGAACTACGAAATCCTTGCACTCAATATTATTTCACACCCCGTGAATAATAATTTTCGATAAATGGATTCAAACAAAATTATCTTAAAAGTTTTTAAGTTAGTTCTTAAAGGATCATTACCTCTGTATATGTTTTAAAAACTCTTTCTGATTCATCAATGGAACCTCTTCAAATCAAATTTCACTATATTTAATTTTAGCAACATATATTTTATGGAAAGAGATGGTCAGCACCCCGAAATCCCTTGAGATTAGATCATCAACAATCCTTTAAAAAAATGTTCTCAATTAATTATGTTCAAATACAGAAGAAATTCTTTCAAATTACCATATTTTCTAACATTCTTTATTTACAGTTATGCCTTCAAATTACCATATTTTCTAACATTCTTTATTTACAGCTATGCCTATTATTCTCACCAATTATCAAGCCTAGGAAACAGGAAGAGAAGGGAGACTTTATAGGGAGGTGCCATAATATTCCTCTAGAGAGAGAATTTAGAACACAAATGGTGGTAAGCCATACAATCGGAATTTAATCACGTTCCTCCAATTCTGTTTGGGGTATGCTAATGTATAAAGTTACCATATTTTTTAAAGTGTCCTTTCTAAAATATAAGGATGTTTGATCACATTATTTTCGCGCTCTTAGCTTAGTGGATATCCATTCCCGTCGCTAAACGATAAGACTGTCGATTATAAATGTAGGTGACCCTGGTTCGATTACTGATTGTTCTGACAAAGACATTTAATATGTGAATCAAGGTTCGTCCTATTATTTAATTAATCAAACTATTTAGATGCTAGGGTTGGGGCTATGGTTTTAGGTTAAGATAGCTTGTAAATCAGGTATCGATATAGGTCTCGTTTTCATAGTTATAATTACTTCTACTCATGTCATTGGCCAAATGGTCTAAGGCGTCACTTGCCTGCTGATGATGGGGAGATTAGGGTTCAAATCATTTTCGGATCTGCTGAGGGTGGTTTTTCCTACATATTTTCCCACTCTTCTTCCACTCGAATGCGGGTAGATTACCTATAAAATACTTGTTTTCTCATCCCTACCCTATATATGCATATAGCCTGAACATGTAGTAATATGCATTGATAAAAAAAATATGTAATTATTATTACCGATTGGTTGAATATACCAATCAAAATGTCTAGTAAAGCAGATACACATGTTTTATCAAAGTAATATAACGAATCTATTCAAATATATTATATTAACTTGAATAAATAAATCTCCTGAGCGCTAGTCATGATTGTTGAGGTACAACACTACATACGATGTGATCTATCTCTGAAATAATTGGGGTTCAAATTTCGGCGGGGTTGAAATTCATATACCCGCCTCGGTGGAGTAGTTGGCTAACGCGCTTGTCGTGTTAAGCTCGACTGCTGAGGACGGGGAGATCGAGGTTCGAATCTCGGTCGGGTGAACTGGGGTGGTTTTTCCTAAATGGTTTTCCACTCTCCCTCCACGCAAATGCGGGTTCATTACCTCTAATTCAACCGTTCCCAATTCCTAATCCATTAGCGTAATTAGTACTTAAGCCTATAACCCGAACGGGTAGTAAGACGCGGTGCTAAATATATATATTGAAATGCATAAATGACAAGTGTATGAACGTAGCCTGTGTAAGAGGGAATCCGACCGTATGTGGCTGTTAGTCCGGCCCGAGCTCTCTCGGCAACGCTTCAGTATTTACTCATCAATTTTATAATCAATCTGATTAAAAATTAATTCAACCCCGATTTTGAAATTTGATAACATATATCAGTGTAGTATTATATCGTTCACAAAGTTACGTTGAAATATATCATCCCAGTCTTTTATATAATACAATTTTAATGAGATTAGTTAATATTTACCTGCGAAACTCGTTTTTTACGTGTTATTTTGTAACTGCAGCGTTTTGTTTGTTTTATATAAGTTAGTGTTCTACAACCTAGCACTCTCACGAACATTTCTACGAAAATTAATTCGTTCTTATAAAATATATCAATAAATTAGTACAAAATGATATGGTCCTATAAATTATAAACTATGTTAATAAATTAGTTTAAAACCTACCTTTGTAACTGGAACGCCCTGTTTAGCCATGGAAGGGAACGTGAGTTAAGGTAAATATATTTTTACTGTTTTTATAACAAAAATGTTTTTTTGGTCAAAATAAATAAAATATGGTTTGAGTAGCTACAAATAGTGATCTCAGCAGTTTGATTATGTCATGGGCTTAGTGGCATTGGAAAATAAACTTGTTTTTATCCCCGCAGTTATCCTAATTGTGCTGTGTTCGGAATGAGATGGGTTGAATTTAGAGAAAGTGTGTCTACAATTGCGTGGAAGAAGAGTATAAACCAATCTAGAAAATAACTCTCAATACACGCAATCGGGATTAAAACCCCCAATTTAACAATAATAGACAGTCTAATATATTGCAAGAGTGATGCCTTAGACCATGCACCCACCGAAGCGGGTAGTGAAGAAAAGAAATCGTGTCTAGATTCCGCGATGCTCATGAGAAATTTTCACGAACTCTTGAGATTACTGTGCAACAAATTAAACCAAACGTATCAATCACAAGGGCTGACCTGGTGGTCTAGGGATAAGGTGTCGGACTTCTGTGTTGGGGGTCCGGGGTTCAATCCTCGAACCCGGCACAAACTCATATGATAGTCAAACCCTTCCTTCACCTCTGACAAGACGTGTATTAATCACAACTTGTGAATGTGAGGAATGCCAGGCCTCCGCCGTGG
The DNA here is from genome assembly GCA_039000515.1 of Timema cristinae. Classification (NCBI taxonomy): domain Eukaryota; kingdom Metazoa; phylum Arthropoda; class Insecta; order Phasmatodea; family Timematidae; genus Timema; species Timema cristinae. The sequence continues at coordinate 126,423,872 of JBCFYV010011172.1, forward strand.
TCCGGATCCCACGTTCCATTTAATATCTTAATCACATTAGCGTAAGTGCGCATAACCCGAACGGGTAGTAAGACGTGGCAATAATAATAATAATAATAATAATAATAATAATAATAATAATAATAATAGATAAAATAATATGGTTTATTTTTATCCGAAATGTTTTTTAGCTACCTATGAAAATAGTACACATATATACCTTTTCTCATGCTCCCCCTGTGTTAATGATGTTGCATGTTTGTTTATTTTTATTTACCAATAAAACTAGTCCATCGACTCTTGTGACGGACCTGTGACCATCCTCCTCTCTCCATCACCTGTTGATAGCATCCACCCTCCAGTCAAGTACCTTACGGTGTCTGCCTGTATGTCGAGAGACACTTCATGGGGCAGTAATCAATTGACCTATCACAACCAATCAGGCGTACTTACAGGAAATAACTTGTACCAATAATACCAACACGAGGAAATGGCAATATCTAAAATCGCTGGGGATCGTAAGAATCATATCATAAAGGCTGACGTACTATTTAGTGCCGTCAAACTACTAGATAATTTACTAAAAATATTTAATCTAAGTTTTAAATTACAGAAGAACCCCGTCAGTTCAAATTTCGGTGGGGCGAAATTTCAGATAATCTGAACTCAATTTTTAGAAACTAAGGGGAGGGGGCCGGAATGAAAATATGTTATATAAATGATTGATTACAATTTATATTGAAAAAAAAACTCTAAGAAAAAAAGTGGATTCTGAGAAAAAGTATGTTTAATATTTACAAGGTGTTGTCAGTCAGTAGAATGAGTTTTTCTCTAATTAAAACTAATTACAGTATTTTAAACAGATATACTGTAAATGTAAAACTATATGGGCTTACAATTAGCAAAATGAAAGTACATTTTAAGGATGCGCAGGACGTATACACATCGCAACCCCTCCCCTTCCGCAGACAGTTTTCCCATCTGAACAGAGTTTTTGTTAATCCGAAAAAATTCGTTCCCAATTAGTTCAGATTAACGAGGTGTTACTTTATATTGGATTTTTTTATTTTATTATGTATTAGTTTTAACTTTATAATTAGTACCGTCTTAATTTAAGGTGTAGTTACTGTCAAGATAGTTTAAAGAAGATGCACCCCCATTAGTGTGGAGAGAAGGTGGATAAAACCTTGGTGGAGAACCACACGCCATTGCATTAGACCAAGATTCGAACCTTAGACCTCCCTTTTGTCGGGAGTTCAGTCTATTGTGCTTCCTTTTTTCATTTATTTGAGGCATTTAACGGCTACTCTATGATCCGACGGATTATATCAGCACACGACTTATGAACTAACTTAAATCTAGAACAGACACAACATACAGCCCCCGAACGTTATGTCATCAATGTGAAAGGATAAACCCACATTTCACCAATCATAAATTTTTCGGCCATGCCATGAATCGAACCATTGACCCTTAGCTCAGTAGATAGACATGCTACCAACTGAGCTGAAGTTTAGAACTATTGCGATCCTGATGCCTAAAAGATAACGTGACCTCCGGTTCGAGTAAGATTATTATTAATAAATAATTTATTTTACACAAAATATTTAATTCTCTCCAATGCAGCAATTTAAGTAGCGTTCCTTTCTTTAGCAAGTTATAAAATAGCGTTGGTTCGAAATGTCAAGTACTCAAAACTTGTTTAAAATTTGAAATCAACATTTAGAACGTAATACAAACTCAATTATGATATGGTATTATTTTGGAATACTCTGTGAAGATGTAGGAAGTTTATTAAACAGTATTTTTACATAAATTTCTTGTAGTTTCTTCAACGTCTGCCAACGGCGCTCTCTTCCCCCTTGTTAACGTCGCTTTCCTTTTGTAACAGTTCGTTCATTTCGCCAATCCCGGAGCAGTCAGATTAGATTACGTCGTTAATTACAAAGACATCGTCAATCTGTCACCATGGGGGTCGTACAAAAGACCCGCCTTCTTACGTGGTACACAAAGGGAAAAACTGACAATTAAATACTATCTAGTTCTTGGGATAGAAAGACAATATGTTGCCTAAGCATCCCACTGGGTTTTAGGGTAGAATCCTTTATAATATAATTAAAAGAGTTTCTCAAACGTCCCTATTAGGGGAGTAGACTGCATTTAGGAATATACTAATTCGCTGGATATATTGCATTTTAGCACATATATTTAAAAAATTTAAAAATGTATAAGATTCTCAAATGTAATATTTAAATTCCATACAGGCCTTTTAAAATTATTTATCCACAATTAGTTCTGTTTCTAAAATTAAAGTCTTTGTAAGATACTTTAAGCCGATCGGGGTATCAAAAATTTGTATTTTTATAGAATATACTAATTAAGTTTTGGTATAAGAACAAATAAAAAATGTGTATTTTAATGTACTTAATTTTTATTTTATCATATTATTGATCAAGTACATTTTTTTGATTAGCTTAAATTCGATAGTGATGAAAGATATGGTCTTTTTAAAGTTTAAATCATTTGTTATATATCATTATCAAACATGATGTCGACCAAAACTGCAATTTAGCTCGCAATATATATTATCATTATTATATGTCTGGTTGGCGAGTAGTAGAGCTTACGTGTTTTAATCTTGCTGTCATGTTGTAGTAAGTTACGTCATATTAGTGGATTCACGTGTATGTTCAAGCATAAATGGCTTTGTGTGTACAATTTAAATGGCGACGAGTAAAGTACAGTTATGTAATCCATTTATAAAAAAAGGATTTCATGTAGATCATGTGTTTAACAGCAGTGTATGGAAATCTGCATCACCTGTGTTGTGTGAATAGCAAGGAAAAGGGATTTTATTTAAATATTTACAATGTGTTAAAGTTTAGTGATTAAATGTTGATTATGCTATACTAAAATAAAGGGTGTTTCAAATAAACCAGCCCCAAACACACAGTATTTCAAAGTATGTGTTCGAAATGTGCGCCACAAGCCGCTATGTATAGTTTCAGTAAATTGTTGGTGCACATTTTGAACACAGAATTTGAAATAATATGCGTTTGGGGCAGGTTTTATTTGTGACACCCTGTATTATTAAGGTTAGTAATGGTACTTAAACCTGGGTTTTAAACTCCACAAGCTCTGACTATAAAATTATTAAGTCAAAAGATTATCCTAAAAAGATACTCAATTCAGAGAAAGATTTAACCTTCCCCCCTCTCAAAATTATCGAATTAAATAAAAAAAGAAGCTTAACCTAGGGTAGGATTTTCAACTCCTGGACGTAATGAATGCAAATTCTTCCAACTCATGGCTGTTCAACTGAATAGGATTTCTTCCGTGAATTTTTTTACGGTTTTCTTTTTCCACTATTGAGAAGTTAAAATACGATAAATCTGTTCTAGAGGCTCAGCTTTAGGAATTAATTCATTAGGGTGTGATCATTTCTACAAAAAAAACTTAAGACACATTATTAACCAGACATCATTACTTGGCCTCGCGAACTACTATAACCATTGCAAGATCCACCTTCACATATTTGTAAATTAACTCATGTGATCTGAAACTTTTTATATAATATGCTATCATCTATTAATATTGACCACAGAAATATAGATTTGTTTATTCTAAAGGGTTATTTCTAACAAGATGATACTATAGGTCTACAGCTGCATTGATTACAAAGTATATATGTATACAGTTGAAAGTCAAAGTTTACTTAAAATAATTTCGCGAGAGCAAAAGTGATCAAATGTTTAAAATTTATATACAAAGCGAAAACAAATCGATTGTATTCTAACTGTTTGAAATCTTTTTTCAATGAATCATCTTAAGACCAAGCAGCTTTTATCGAATTTCGAACGTCATACGATCTGCAAAGTGAATCCAAATTTTGTTTTTATCAAGAATCAAGCCACCCGCATTGGTGGACACGTGCTCTAGGGTGTTGAATTTGTCTGGTTTTGTTTACTGACGAAGGGAAGGTCAAGTTTAGCATATTGACCGGGTGTTTGAGGGTGTTTTTTTTTTAAATTGTGTTTTCTACTGTAAGATATCCACGCAAATACAAATACGTTTCCTCTAAATTCCACCTTTATCTTGAAAACCTCAGTATAAATATTCCAATTTACAAAGGTAATTTTTCAATATATATTTAAAAAAAGATGTGACATATATACTAACAATATATATCTATAAACATTTGTAAAAAGATAACTTTTTACAAAAAAGTTTCGATCTTAATTATTCGAATGAATCAAGTTATGATTGAATAATTATTCTTGAGCCAGAATTTGACGATGAGAAAAGACGCGGTGTAAATGCAATTAAAACTAAAATAGTTCAAATTAGAAACATATTAGTTTAACAACAAAACTTATTTCCTAGTTTATTGGTACAAATGTACGGAATTGCTAGTAATATAATACATTATATGCATATATACTTTTGGGATCTGTTGGCATAACAATGTACCCCCTTGTCCTCACCTTTTTCTTCCTATTTTAATCATACAGGGTGGAGCCGAAACAATTAGACTAGTAACATGAAAATTAACACTTCATTGAAAATTAAACATTCGAGAATACTTTCTAAATAAAAGCAAGCTACATACTATACTTTTTCAGTTTTAGAAGATAATGTCACTCATGTGAGCTCCAAAAGACGTCAGGCAAACCTCATCACATTGTCTATCATTTCCTTCAGCATTGATTGTCTAATTATTTCCATCCCACCCTGCATAATTAATCATGCAAGCAATAAGTGACAGTAATTAGAGCAAGTAATGCAATCTAATTAAGTTGTTAATATTTTTTATTTGATTTTTGTATGTCAAAGTCTTAATTAAACTAGTCTTATATGAAATAACATTTCACTTCTTAATTCGATCTCCTCTAAAACTATGCTAAGCTTATTTCTGATATTGTGTTATGAAAGATGTCAATTAATATTTAGAATTTTAACTTTATAAAGTTAAACTATGACACACTAGTTGTTATTTTAACATTTTCAATGGATTAATCTAGTTTCAATGTAGTTTTATCATATCCCTCTAAAATATTAATTAAGCCAGACAATATTTCGCTCACTCATTGACAAAAAAAACCCACATTATTTGAATGATATTTTCGTTAATTGATTTAATCTATGTGTTGACTTAAACATTTCTAACTTAAGAGGAACGTTAATTTAATTAATATACGGGAAAAGTTAACTACCCATTACCTTAAATACAAATTAAAAACAAAATCTTTGTCGCGGTGCATACTACTTTGAAATATATATTTGCAAACACAATTCAAGTCGAAATATAGCCGAAATTATACTTGTTAGTATGATGGGTAAATTACGAAAATATAGTTTTTAATCATTCTAATAATCCAAGATACAAAAATTACCCTTTAAATACGTAAATTTTACAAGATTATATTATATTTCGCCCTAATACTAAGGGTTTCATGATAAGTTAAGATGGTTGTTACTAACGGTCAGCTCTTAAATAAGTTTAATGTAGATTTAATATATTTTTCAGATATTCTATTTTATAACCATTATATGTACCTCGTGTTATTATTACTAAGATTTAATGTAATTCCAAGCGAATGAAACATGAAAGTAGATTAAATTTAAAATAAATGAACCAAAATTCGTATTGAAAGATAGTGAGTGGTATACAATGACGTTAGAAAAACACCCCTTGATTATTCTATCAGGTATATAATTCCTATCCTCTCTACTCAGTCAGATAAATGAGTTCCCAACTAAATCTGTCTGTTATAATTGTATAGCCGTAGTTTTCAAAATGAGAAAATAAAATTCACGGTATAAACCAAATTGGCCCTCATCACACCTATGCCAGTAAATTATTGTTTGGTTTGATATTTTGGGAAGTTATATTTTAATTACTAAAGCCAACTCAAAATCTAATATCAATTAATTTTTTATGAATAACCTTTTGTTTTTTTGTAATACTTAAGAAATGTGTAAGACAGTAACATAATTAATTAACCGATATAATTAAGGGTATTCCAGCGGCTCTTGAATTAAATTTAACATTTCACTATTTTTTCATTAAACAATCTGTACACCCTTGACTAACAAACTTTTTTCCAAAATAAACATCGTTGGTTACCTCTAATATTTTCATTACTATATAAAATTATCACGATAGTTATTAAAATTATAGTTATTATTTATTAAACACTCAATTAATCTTGATAAACAAGTCAGAATTATTTGTATAACGATTAATATAGTAATAAAGGTCACAAACAATGTTTATTTTGTAACTAAGGTTTATTAATCCAGATAATTAGATATATTTTTTTGTAAACTACCATGATTATATTTAGCAAAAAATTTGTCTAACATAATACAGGTCACATAATACGATTTTTATATATTAAGTGTCTCAGATGTGTACCAAAAATACTTATATAGTCCTTTCACGGTAACTGACTATCCCACCAGTTGAAATTTTGTTTGATAAAGAATTACTTTTTCATTTGCATGGCAAATATATTGTCACTTTGACAATTGATGGGGGAAAAAAAAGAGTTAACTTTACAAAGAAACAGCCCACACTTTTCAGGCAGGTGAATTAATACTAAATTTTGTTTCTAGTAACTTTTGTTCAATGTCAGAAAAGGCCAAAGTTATTTTGAACCGAGTATAACGAATGTTGTCATTACGTAGAAAAAGTGTTCTTCGATGGTGAGCCCATTGAATCCGACGTAATTTCGTCCCATCTTGAGCCTAACCATCACTTCGTTGAATTCGAAGATGATTCAATCTGTGATGGGTTTCTGCCTCAGCAGGTAAAATAGCTAAGAGGAAAAAACTCGTCAGAAAAGAAGTTCGAAGAGAATGAAAATGTAAAAAAAGGTGGTCAAAACAAATAATTGTCAATCTGATGTTGGTAACTAAATGTTTTGGTTAGTAGTAATTTGGCAAAACATATATTTAAGAAAAAGGAATATTATTTTTATTCTCTTCCTAAATAGATATAAAAAATTATTTTCAATGGTTAAGTATCCTGAAAGATTAATGTTTTAAAACAATATTTTATACGTTTTTAACATTTTAATTAAATGTTTTAGTCAAGAGTTTTACGTAAGAAATATAGTAATTTGTGGAACTACTTATGTCTACAAAAATTGATTTGTGGGCACCCCTAAAGTAAAATAAGGGGCGGAAGGGCGGAAACTCCCACCATTTCTATCAAGCCACAACCTCTCTTTCCGCCTTCTGAAAAATACTTTTCCATTTTCTTTACTTTCTCTGCCTTTTTTTTTTACTTTTGACCTCGCCTCAAAGATCTTAGGGAGATGATGTTGAAACTAGCTTCATTTTTCAGACCTTCCTCTTTACGGTAGAAAATTCATTGCTTATCCTGGTGTGGCGGAGGAGGACGATAGGGAAAAAAGGAGGGGGTTGGGAGTGGAAGAAAGGGGTTGCCCCCCCCCTTTTTTTTTACTATATTCGTACTTTTACCCCTTAAGTTATACTACGTAAGACTGATGAGTGTGACGATGGAAATAGAAAGCATATTTTAAATCTGTGTGAAATCCTTCCTTATGAGGTATTTTTTATTATTATTTTTTTCCTACATCTTCAACTCTGCCCGCTTTTTTATTCGTCTTGTCTTTCCTTTTCTCTTCTTTTACCCCTACATATTTTATATTCTTTTGAGCTTCTTATTTATTGACGCCTTTCTCTAATTAGATTTTACCTCCTTGGTCTCCCTTCGAAGTCTTCCCCGCCCTCCCCCCTCTTATTCACGCTTGGTAAACTAGGTAAAACGGGCTGGATATAGCTGAAAACAGCTTTTCAAAAAACACCCACGAGTATAGCGCAATCACAGGCATAGTGTTGGTAGTACTGTAAATGCGGTTACCCAGAGAGTTTTAGACATGCAAAAAATAAGCTAAGAGAGCTTTTGAATAAGTTGCTGGTAGGTAGAGGGTGAAGGTGGTTGAAGGGGGGGGGGAAAGACTAGTTGTGGGGGAGTCCCATGGTGCCGGAGATCGTAAAAATAAAACTTGTTTAGCCGTGTGAAGTGTACGTGGAACGGGGCTGGGGGCTTTAAGGGTCTGGAGTGGGGATATTTTCCAGGTTTCCTTGAGGGGGTTAGGGGACCACGATGACGATGACGTTATGGTCTCGCGCATTTAATATTTCATATATTTTACTTGATGTTCATAGAAAGTTTTTAAAAATAATATGTTGTAAGTTAATTTTTATTCCTTTCCTCCAGTAGGGACGAAAATATAATAGGGAAAATATATATTTTATTTAGATAATACAATAAAATTATGACAGAACGCTTATTTTTGTCAATACAACGTATATATTATATACTTGTATAAAGGCATCTGGTTATATTATTTTCAAGGACGTATTTAACTTATCTTTCTATAATATGACACCCACCTCGGTGGCGTAGTTGGCTAACGCGCTAGTCGTGTTTAGCTCGACTGCTGAGGATGGGGAGATCGAGGTTAGAATCTCGGTCGGGTGAACTGGGGTGGTTTTTCCTTAAAATGGTTTTCCACTCTCCCTCCACGCAAATGCGGGTTCACTTCCTCTAATTCAACCTTCCCAATTCCTAATCCATTAGCGTAATTAGTACTTAAAGCGTATAACCCGAACGGGTAGTAAGACGCGGTGCTTATATTATTATTATATTATTATAATATGACCAATCTTACTACTCGCATCAAGAGGTCAGCCAGGGTATTGTTACCGTGCTCTATTCACAAACCAAAAAATACATAAACAATGATGTGAACATTTTAATATCCAAGGACTTTAAAAAAACTAGTTAAAATCTTTATATTTTATTTAGGTTAACTAACATAAGAAAGTGTGCCCCCTAACCCGTCTCGGTGGGTTATCTAACGCGCTAGCTTCTTGTTGAACTAGACTGCCGAGTACTGGGAGATTGAGGTTCAAATCTCGCCCGGGTGATCTGGAGGTTTTTTTTTCTTAAATGGGTTTCCACTCTCTTTTCATGAAAATGCGGGTTCACTTCCTCTATATTCAACCTTCCCAATTCATAGCCTATTAGCGTATTTAGTATTTAAGCGTATAATCCGAATGGGTAGTAGACGTGGCGCTAAATAATGATAATAATAATTCTAATAATACTATTATGCCCTTGCCAACCTTAGGAAAAATAATGTTCAAAAATGTATTAGCAAAGAAAGCGATCATGATTTATTGACGTATAGCAAAAACAAAACAAACAAAAAATTGATTAAGCTATGTATTGTAGACATTTTTTTGATAATTGCTATTTGAGAGTGGTATAGTATTATACAATAGCTCAAACTTTGAAATGCTAATGTTAAACATAATAATAAGGGAATGAACAATGCTAAAAACTTGACACATCAAACTTCTTCATTTAATAAAATATGGTGATGAGTCTTCGAAATAATCATTTGGTTTTTAAAGAAGAAGTGTCTTGAAAAGAAAGAGATACTTTTAGAAATGTATTAGAGGTAGACAAACGGAGCAATTATGTTTTAAAAAAAATATTCCTCTTTATATTTTTTAACCAAATCCTCTCACACAGCATTAAAGCATTATAAATGGAAATTGACGTTTCAAGTCTGTTGGAGGAGGAAGATAATTAAGTGTGGGGTGAAATAAAACCTAGGGGGAAGATAAAAGTAAAAACCAGATGAAGAGAATGTACGTGTCTGTAGAAATATCCCTGCAGAGAAGGAGTTTATTTGAAAAGGAAGGAGAGTGGTTTCCTTGAGTGACGTAGGTTGGATTGTAAGCGTCGTTCCCTTGGGGCTAACGTGGTGACAAGCGGCGTCTATCAGGAAATGAATAGAATCAATACAGACACTCTATGATGTTCAGGCTCCATCTCACAAACTAGAGGCTAAATAAACACAGACGATATTTACAAGTCCAGGAAAAGCGATAAAGGGACAGGGATGGATGAATAAGACATTTATAAATTGAAATAGAGAATGTAGAAATATATTAATATTAAAGTGTTGATGTGTTGTACTTTCTTTCTGTAAATGTTATTATTATTATTAGCACCGCGTCTTACTACCCGTTCGGGTTATACGCGCTTACGCTAATGTGATTGTGGGGTGATTGTGAGATGAAATGGAGGACCTACAGTTTAACGTGGAATCCGAACCACGGTGGAGGCCTGGCATTCCCCACATTCCCAAGTTGTGATTAATACACGTCTTGTCAGAGGTGAAGGAAGGGTTTGGCAATCAGATAAATGTGTCGGGACCGAGGATTGAACCCGGCCGCCAGCACAGAAGTCTGACACCTTACCCCTAGACCACCAGGTCACCTATAAAATGTATGGTTCACGTAGTGGGGAATAAGAGTTCCAGAATGCCCCGTGTGTTGTGAAACTTGGCAAGCCCAGAATGACAGTCCCAACATGCCCCGTGTGTGGTGAAACCTAGCAAGCCAGAATGACAGTCCCAGCATGCCCGTGTGTGTTGAAACCTGACAAATACAGAATGACAGTCCCAGCATGCCCGTGTGTGTTGAAACCTGACAAATACAGAATGACAGTCCCAGTATGCCCCGTGTGGAGTGAAACTTCGCAGCCCGGAATGACAGTCCCAGCATGCCCCGTGTGTGGTGAAACATAGCAAGCCCAGAATGACAGTCCCAGCATGCCCCGTGTGTGTTGAAACCTGACAAATACAGAATGACAGTCCCAGCATGCCCCGTGTGTGGCGAAACTTCGCAAGCCCGGAATGACAGCTCTGGCATGACAAGCCTGGCACTAAGCGGGGCATGTCCCTTGTGGTGGGGACCTTTAAAAGGGTCCTATACACGATCATGCATACATAATAGCCATCATGATTGCCATACAAAACTGATTGTACATGTCTATGCATGAAATTGACTGACACACCAGGTTCATACATGAAGGATTTCAAACATGTTTGATTTTTGGTCCATGATTTACATGCAAGTTGGGGATTGAAATACAAGCATAATCTTGAATGGGACTTACTGACAGCACATCTTCATTCAAGGGCTATTTCTCACAGCGTGAACATGGGAGATGCAGAGTTTTTACGCGATTTCAGACATCAGCCATATTTACCTATTCACTGGACAGACCAAACGCAACTGACAGGAATATATTTTAACACTATTAGGACTTTCTTCGGTGGCCGCACGGTCTAAGGCGTCACTCTCGCACTAGATTAGAATGCCGATGACAGGGAGATCGGGGCTCGAATCTTGATCGGGTGTACCAAGGGTGGTTTTTCTCCAAAAGGGTTTTCCACTCTCCCGCCACACAAATTTGAAAATACATCCTCTAATTCAACCGGCTTCATCCCTAACTCATTAGCGTAATTAGTACACAAGCGTATAAACTGAACAAGTAGTAAGACGCGGCGCTACAAAAACCGACTAGTGATTAAATTGCATCTAAAACTTAAGAATTGATCAATTTAAGATAGGTCAGGATGAAACAAAATGATGATATAGTTAGTATTGTTGAGCTTATGGGTAGTCAAACAAAATAAAGTTTATGTTATGTGACATAAACCTTATCTTCTACTTCAACTTTGACTTTGCTTTCATGCGCACATATCTATAGCGTCTAAATAATATTTACTAATTGTATAACAATACGAAACCCGTGAATAAATAGTAAATATTGTTGTGGGCACAACCAGGACATTAACCAGGGTCCCCTGAATCTTTTGTTGATCACTCTTACCGTAATGTCACGGGCACGGGTAGCTATAGCAGAACACTTCTTTATTAAATTAACAAATAATTTAGTCCTTTTATTATAAATATCATCGACTATGACTAATGAAACAGGGTTATTTTATATTCTTGTAATGCCGTTACCCGCCTCGGTGGCGTAGTTGGCTAACGCGCTTGTCGTGTTTAGCTCGACTGCTGAGGACGGGGAGATCGAGGTTCGAATCTCAGTCGGGTGAACTGGGGGTGGTTTTTCCTAAATGGTTTTCCACTCTCCCTTTACGCAAATGCTGGTTCACTTCCTCTAATTAAACCTTCCAATTCCTAATCAATAAGCGTAATTAGTACTTAAAACGTATAACCCGAACGGGTAGTAAGACGCTGTGCTAAATATTATTATTATTTATTATTATACCGTAATTTTAAATAAGCGTTTTTTAATTATAATTTTACGGGGAAATTTATATTGAAATATAAGCAGGATGAAATACTTGGTAGGGTAGTATATTTAATTTGACGGAGTAATATTTTTTATCATATTATGTAAGTAAAGAAGTAATTAAAAGCTAAAAATACCACACATAGCTTATACAATATATTTTTAAATTTTTAAAAGGAGGAAAATGTATCTAACCCTAAATGTTTTCTCTGGCGTTATCTCAAATAAGTGTAGTTTCTAAAATTTGATTCTACAAAAACGTGAATTTAAGACGCATTTCAAAAACTGAAACATGTTAAATGAACCGTAAACCAATAATTATCCGAGCTATGTAAAATAAAGATAAACTATTTGATTGAGAAACGCTACACTTAGTTTTTACTTTCTTAACAAATAGAAATATCAAAACAAATTAATGAAAGAGTGAATGCTCCTACAAATGTAAAAATAGTTCATTTTAAGAATACATTTTATTTACTTTTCTTTTCTTTCTCCGGGAAATCAATATATTAACTTAATAATAATACTTTGTGTTACTTTTTTACTACCACGTATTATTACCTGTTCAGATAATACGCATATATAATAATTACTATAATGAGTTAGGGACGAGGAAATAATTATTTTGGAGGTAATGTACCCGCATTTGTGTGGAAGTAATAAAACCACCATTAGTAGACCCAACCAGGTTTTGAACTCCTGTCTCCCCATAGTAAAAAGGCAAGTTTAATATAGGAGTGAAGCATTAGACCACTAGGCCATTTAAGCGGATCATCAGTGTTAATTTTCCAACGGTAGCTCATATAATACCACTCATCTTCAAAAATGTAAGTAAATAATCAACTATACCAACTTAAAATGTATCACTAGTACTTCAGAATACGCATACAAACCATATAATTTTGACTTATCAGTAGTTCGTTAAACACCAAAGCTAGAAACCAATATTTACAAGTATTAATGGCTGGTTAACAGAAGAAATACACCGCATTCGTGTGATGAGGGAATATGAACACAAAAGTAATAACTCACATGCGGAAAACAACTTCCTGAGACCCCAGCCGTAATTATATAAACATCATTTTTTTCCAATATTATATTTTGGCATAGTGGTTTACTAACCGTTTGGGTTATATGCCTATGCACCAATTACAATAAGATCTTAGGAATTAGGGAGGTTGAATTTAGAGGAAGTGTATTCGTATTTGCATGGAGGGAGTGTGTTAATAATTTAGTAAAAACCCCCCTAATTGTATCCAACCGGGATTCAAGCCTTATCTCCAGATCATGGCAGTCTAGTATATTGCGAGATTGACGTGCGGCCATCAAAGCGGTTAGTTATATCATAATAAGTTTCATTGAATTAATCAATAACCGTGTTTCTGGCTTCATATTGACATGCGTCACATCTGCGCATACCTATCATTTAAGTCAAAAGTGCCGTGATGAAAATATGCCATCTTTCGTTCAAATTCAAACAAGCGTAGACTAAATAGCAATGTAATATGTCAATCTACAGGTAGATCAAAACCAAATGATTCTTAAAAACATTACTTTAAGGTGGGCATATTATAGGCGTAGCGAGAAAAAGTTTGTGTATAAAAATATTATTTGGGTCAAAATATATCAAATTTTGCTCTACTAGAAACATAGAGGTAATTACATTTGTTTAACTTCATTTAAAGAGTTTGTCATCTGATGCCGCTATGCTCATAAGTCATGACCAATAATCAACAATTGTTGATATAACTGTGTGAAGAAAATTAAACTCTGTTTGTACTAAAGTAAGATTTGATTTATTTTGGAACAATAAGATTTATAAAACAATGCAAAAACAATGCCATTATTGTGTGCTTCAAAATATTCACAGTAATTGGCCCCATGGTATAGTGGTCAGTGTTGCTGGCTACAAGCTTAGGAGTCCCGGGTTCGATTCCTTGCTGGTAGTTGGATATTTTTTCCGTAAGGGGAATAAGCCCAACGATCACCAGGGTTTGATAAATTAGACTTAAGTTAGGTTAAAACTCACCCTGGCTCCACAATCATCTATATCACTTCGCGGATACGACATGTTGACAACCTCCTGTGGTGTACCCTGGGCAACGTTCTGTGCTAACAGAGCGGCTAATAGTCTACATATAAGGTGACCTAGCCTCGATGTCAAAGTACATCCTGGTCAAATGTGCCAGACGATAAAAATATCTCAACCCTAAAGAAAGATCTTTAGTATAGTTGTGCGCCTACAGTCCAAGAAACTTATTTGATTGAGCTTACTTGCTCTATTTTTACTAATTAGTATGTCAAGTCATATATCTTTAATTTATTACATTATTATTATTATTTAGCACCACGTCTTACTACCCGTTCGGGTTATACGCTTTAAGTACTAATTACGTTAATGGATTAGGAATTGGAAAGGTTGAATTAGAGGAAGTGAACCCGCATTTGTGTGGAGGGAGAGTGGAAAACAATTTCGGAAAAATCACCCCAGTTCCCCCGACCGAGATTCGAACCTCGATCTACCCGTTCTCAGCAGTCGAGCTCAACACGACAAGCGCGTTAGTCAACTACGCCACCGAGGTGGGTTATTAGTTGTTAATTGTGATAGATAACTCCTATAAAATAAACACTAATTTATTTTGACTTTTAAAAGGTAATTTCAGTGACAGTAGGCCATTTTTAATATCGTGAAATAATTAGTTTTTTTATAGTAAAATAAGTAAAATTGATTATGGATAATTGTTTAAAATAGATTAACCTAAATTAAAAAAATTATAAAATACAAAAAAATTATGGTGCAATTTAAAAGAGATACTGTGGCTCAAGTTATTTTAGTAAAATATTTAATTTCGGTAATATTTTTTTTATCTTAAAACTTGGATTATAATATTTGATTGATATTTTATATACATACATGTATTCGAATGATGTGATTTGCCAATTATTAAAACATTTTAAAATTAAATGTAAAAATTGAGTTCATCTGTTGGATCGTGCCCTTAAGAAAAATAATTGAAATGGGAAAAGGTTGTGGCTAAGTAGACATGAAAAAAATTGAAGTTTTTGAAATGAAATATTATTTTACAGTAAAATAGTAAAAATAAGATATATATAGCAGTCTATATGTATTATTAGCTTACACCTTTTCAGTGACTGCCATTAACATTTAATCCTCTTGTATTTTAAACATACACTGTAGGCACAATTTTTGGTTGATAATACTTGTTTATTTAGTTTTAGGTCTACCTAGTAAATAAGATATATTAAGTGATGCCATGAAATTCCGTTAGCCTCAGCTGTCAGAATGATAATCCTTTGTTGAGAGTGGAAGTAATGTCGTGGAAGAATGATGTCTTCTTTTTAAGTACCACGCTGTCCTGTTAAAGAAGAAAATTATGTGAAGTGTTGAAAGGTCTCATCTCATGACTGTTATTAATTAAATCCACACGGATATCATCCACTAGAATTATAAATTAATATTTATTTGTGTGTTCACGGAAAATCACAATTTAAGTCATTAAATTGCTCTACAACACTAAGGATACTAGAAATGTAAATACTATGGTTATCAGGTAGTTTGTGATTGGGATATAAGAGCGTATTTTATTTTTGTATATTTATCCCAATTTGGATCAAATATTGTAAGAGATGGCAAAGGTAAATATTTACTACTAATTAACTATCTGACGCTTTGGCCTTAAGAATCTCGAACGCTAATGGCCACCAGAACCTAAGCTCGCCATCCTTAGAACTTCCATCCAATCACTTACCTGACACCCTACCCCCTTTAATCTGTTTTAACATTTTCCTCCTATCACCGTCTTGGCTTACCAAGGAAGGGATAATCTATCTTTAGGTATCCCAACGAAAATTTTTCTCCACACACCTGTCATCCCCATACGTGTTACATAACCACCCCTCCCCATCTCAGCCAGCATGTCTTGATCATCCTTAATACGTTTGGGGATGTATACAGACCATGAAAATCTACATTATGTAACTTTCTCCATTATTCTATTTGTTCATCCCTCTTAGGTCCAAATATCTTTCTAGTCACTTTATTATTAAAAATAAGCAAGAAATTTTTACTCGTAGAAAAACCACATTGATGCATGCATAACATTTAAACCAATTGTATTTTGTTGTATACATTTTTAAGGTGCACAAGGGGAAAATTGTATACATTTAATCCAAATAAGCAAATACAAATATTCTGTTGTTTCTCATTTGATTTGTCTCAAATTTAAAAATAATGTTTGTGGCATCAGGGATAAGTATTTTTTTAAAGATACACAAAACTTAGCGAAAACAACAAACTAAAAAGCTCAATAAAGGTATGAAGACACAGTTATTCCAAGCAATCCAAACATTTTATAATTGTTAATAAAGCAATGACGTCACTTCTAATACTTAACTTGAAGAATTAGGTGTGGGTCAGGATGTTTAACTATGACTGAGAGACTGGAGATTAGCCCCAACTAGTGTGGCTGGATGATTATTTTACTTTGACGTTGTTTTTAGTCCATTTCCCCGATTTTATTCTGGAATATACCTTAAAATTCCCCTTTATTTATATTGTTTCCTTAGATATTTAAAATTGCTAACACTCAGTAAATGAGTTTGCACCAAGGAAGTGTTAAAATAAATTAAAAATAACTTACAATAATTCATAGTTTACTCCCTCTAATATGACTTAAACTTTGTAAAATCCCTAGGTAATGAATTATCTCTGAAGAAATAACGACGATAATTTGTTCATACGAGTATAACAAACAAATATTTAATAATCACCACAACTCCCCCCCCCCCCCGGGCTATCCATATTTAATTTCTGTGCCTATGGCACCGATATGAAGAAGGTAGAAGATATAGGAAATTCACCCGCATTCACGCGGAAGGAAAATAAAAAAATATTTTAATGTTTATTTAGTCTGTGTTCGAACCTCTCCCTCCCAATCGCCAGAAATTCAGATTGGATGAGCTTGACGTTTAGTCAGCGTGTCCACCTATTGGCGTCACATCAACTTCACGCCGTGCATTAAGTATGTTACAGATGTCACGTTACACACACTTTTAATCAACTTAATGTGAAACTTCGATATATTGAGATTTTATATGGGTAATAATTTGTTTACAAATACTTATTCTTTCGTATAATGTTTCATATTTATGTAATTGTATGATCATTTATAAGATTTTAATTAGTTTAATGATATTATTTTTCGATACTTACCTAAAATTACTAATGCACATGAAACTCATAAATTAAATATTATATAATAGGCTCGGAATATTAAGGTTCAATAGGAGGTTACGCAAGTTCTCGCTATCTTCAGGTAGAGAAAGTATTGTCAAAAAAATCAAACTCGAGATTTTGATGAATTTCGACGTTTCATGATTTCCCGAATCCGAAAAAGTGGTTTTCACAATTCCGGCTGTCTGTACCTCGGGTCAGAGCCTAAACTATTTTACCGGTCGGGATGAAACTTATTATTATATTATTATTATTACACCGCGTCTTACTACCCGTTTGGGTTATACGCGCTTACGTTAATGTGTAATGGTAGGGTGATTGTGAGATGAAATGAAGGACCTACAGTTTAACGTGGAATCCGAACCACGGTGGAGGCCTGGCATTCCCCACATTCACAAAATGTCTTGTCAGAGGTGAAGGAAGGGTTTGGTAATCAGATAAATCTGTGCCGGATGAAACTTGGTATCTAGAATTTTCATAGAGTTGCCCCGAGGGATTTTTGGAATTGTATATCGAACCCTAAAATCAAGGGTAGTTTTCTTAAGGGTGAAAAGAGTAAAAATCAATTTTCTCAAAATCGGCTCATATGATTTTGATTACATTTCATTTATAAGCTTTGACCAATATTTAAAACCAATTGGCTACTCAACATTTTTCGTCAAAATGACTTTAAGGGTTCCGTACTGATGCGTAAATTCTAGTTTTTAATTATATCTCCATAAGTCTTTGAGATAGGAAATTACTTATCGTTGCTAATATGTAAGTATATTTATAATAAAAATCCCTTACATGAAATATATTTTTTACTAAATCAATAGCCCTCAAGCTATACGCAAAATATATATAAATATATAAATTAACTTTTTTTAGAACACTGAAGGTAAAGTATTGCAACCGTCGAAAAGAATCTAATCCGAGATATTGATGGATGTTGACGTCTCATAACCCCCTGAAACCTAAAAAGTGGTATTTGAATTGCCCTCTGTCTGTGTGTCTGCCTAACCATAAAATTAAAAGTAGTTTAATAAAGGACGTAAAGAGAAAAAAAAAATCGATTTTCTCAAAATCGGCTCTAACGATTTTGATTAAAATTCGTATCTAGGCGTTGATTAAGATTATAAACAATTTTGCTATTTTAATTTTCCCATTAAAATGACTATTAGAGTACTACGCAGAAGCGGAAATTTCCATATCTCCGCATCTAGTTGAGATACTAAATAACTTTTTATTGCAAAATTGTATTACTATTAAAAGTGAAAAACTAGTATTTGAAATATATTTTTATAAAATAAATAGTTTCTGAGATAATGGCAAATATATTAATATAATTTTGTGAGCTTTGGTTGTACGGATATGTTACTTAAATTTTAACCCATAAGCTCTATAATGCCATTGAATAAGTAAGTCCCTCAAAAGTTGATGTCCTTTTTTATTTAACCTCTAAAGGAAAATGATTCTATCATTTTAGTCTCAGTAGTCAATATTTACCTATTTTATTGGTCTAAATTTACAAATAAAGAATTTAATAGCAATGAGATGAACTAAAGATGTGCAACCGCTAATAAAATGTCGACAATTTTATCCGGAAGTCAAAATTTTAATACAAAATGTTGACTCTTGTGGACCAAATATCGACCTTTTTTATTGGTCAAGGTATACAAATGAGGATTTCTAATTCTTTAAAATTAAAGTCATGAAATTTAAAGCCAGGAGTCAAAAAAGCTTTAAGTAAGTGTAGCGTAATTTGTGCTCGGGTTTGCTAGTGTATATTATTTCGTTTCACATATATTACGAGCTTTGAGTATATATCTCCATTTTTAAACGCTGGAGGGAGAAAGTCCGTGAGGAGCTCTGAACCATTTATTTTAATAAGAAAAATCATTTATGAGCTAAATATTGCTCTAGTAAACAAATTAATTTTTAATTTTCTACATGTAGTAACCTCAACAACAGTTCTTGAATATTTTTCATAAACCTATTAACATTTGATGAAAAACTTTTAAAGAAAGAGTAAAAGTTGTAATTAAATTTTAAAACAACCTTGACAGATCTGTTGAAATTTTTATGTGAATAAAATTAAACTCTCTGTTTATACTGTAAAAATATTTGATTTATATTACTGTAAAATATATGTTGCTATAAAAAAAAAAAGTGAATATACTGCCCTTAGCTTAAAATTACTTCCATTTTACCTAAAACTAAAGAAGAAATTGTCAACAATTTTAAATCAAATATAGAACCACTTACTTAAAACTAACATAAATTAAAAGTGAATAATCTATCTTAGAACATCCGAATATCTTTGGAGCTAAAACATAACTCCGCCCTTTCAAAACATTGTGGTCCACTTCGAAAAACCCAGAATTGGTGTCCCTCGGGGTGACATTACAACCACGCACGTGGCACTTGATGACGTCATTACAATCGTAAAATGTACTGCTCCAAAATGCTCTAACATGTTAATATTAATTTCGCTTACTTTCTCTCTCTTTTATATAATTTTTATGATGCGTTTTCCTCGTTTAAACGTTGAATAATTGAATCAGTACCATGCATGCAGTTTGTGGTATTGACACATTTGCCGATAACTGTTGTTTAGGGGTGAGATTGGAGGGGGGGGGAGGGGGGTGCTTGCAATGCAATCATGTCTACAAGCTATAGGGTACAGGCTTTTTTTTTTTTTTTTGTAATCACTACTTTTTAATTGTTTATTGACCAATGGAAATTCAAGCATGTCTATCCTCCAAATTTCATTTACTAATGTGGTCTGCTCTCCATGGAAATATGAAGCGTGGGCAGCAATGGAAAATTTTGAAATTTTTATTTGCAATCGTGAATTATGTTGTACTTGATTGAAATTGCTCATTTGGGAAGTAAAAAAAAAAATAATATTAGTGAGCTGTATCGCGGTGGGCATGTGGACTAAATATTGGGCTCATTTTGTCTAATTTTATCAGATTTCAAACTTTTGTTTCAAACCTACTACCAGAAAAATCAAGACAGGTCTAGTAAAATGATATTTTTTTACTCGTATTGTATAAAGTATTTCTCGGTAAATTGGTTCATAGTTACCAAGATTCAATGTGCACATAACAAATGTTGTTAGTTTTAAAATAAGTAATTAAATCCTTAAAAACTGGGTGCTGGTACTAAATTCAATTATTTAGGTATTTTATATACATTATGTTTTCCGTGTCAAATCTCAGTGCAAACCTCTAACAGAAAGTAGGTAATTTATTCTAATTCTATTGAAGCCTTTTTAAACCGAAAAACTTGATGTTTCTACCGGTGACAACTAACAGCGCTTATCAGAGAAGTGATTCCTTTATTTACTTTTAATTGACCACACACTAAGCCAGAGTTAGACAGTAATAATACTCTGCTTTTTTTAACCTAGATATTGTTCCTGAAAGTGGTGCCAGCACACAATGTATGATCGTGATACATGATGGATGACATATATATATATATATAGATGATAAGAGTAGAGAGAACCTCTGCAGTCTGGACAGTGAATCGAGAGGACAAGGGAACAGGAGAACAGACCTAGCCAGGAGGTCGTATCTCAGAAAACAATGATTGGCGGGTACGTCATGGACATTATTGTAATAATGGCCCAACTGCTTCTATATGCTTAGCTATTGGGTTGAAAATAACCTTTTTGAAGTTAAATCACGCTCACCAACGAATGTATCGTGGCTGAGTGGTTAATTTAAGATTACTACAGGTTCAGGAGATGCAAGTTTGATTCTGTATGGGAGTATCTAAAATACAATCCAATTTTCAAAGAAAGGTCCTGATCTAATAGCTAGAAAAGCTACTAGATCTACTTTCACGAATTCAGGTATCAAATCATGTGATCTGCAGCCGTCACTTTTTATAAAGATTATGAATACCTATGAAATAACACTAAAAAACCACAACATCTTTTCAATTCGATATTATTTCATAGTCTTCGTTTTAAATGTCTTTGCATTCCCTGGAAACATCTTAAGATTGGAAATTTAATATGGTTTTGTCCTAGGTTATGTAAGTTTGTAAGTCACATGTTTATGAAACCTAAGGTTTATATAGTACAAGCTAAACTTACTATCTAGAATAGAAATATGTGGTCCTAGACATAATGCTGGTAACTGTATTGTAAGTGATGAAGAGGTCTAGGTTCGAATCTCCTCTCGCTGTACTTTTACCGATTTGATTTATCATTGTGCGGTTCCCATTCCATTTTTCTACTTATTCAAATGCACTTCCTCTAAAACTACACTTTCTATATCGCTCTAGCTTTTTTTTTATCAAGCAGCTAAACATATTTGTGGGCACAGATCATACTAATAAAAATTAATCTATTTTATAATGTATGATTAAGGAAAACCCCTAATACTAACGACTTTAATTTTATGTTTATCTTAAATTGTTTATACGATTATTTTATCCCTATGGAATAAAAAAAAATGGGTGTGTGTACTTATCTACGCGCGTGAGAAGTTATACTTCTTTGGCATCATTAAAAAATAAAAAATAATTTAATAATATTTAGTATTAATTATGTTAAATAATAATATTTTAATTTATATCAATAAATAATACATACGGATAGTTAACCTCAATTATATTGGAGCACTTGAAAAAGTCTATAAGCACAATTTTTTTCACTAATATTTACGAATAGTAAATAATATTAATCAAAATATTCAATTTAAATCACTACTGAATATAATTTATTAGCACATATATAATTCGCACTTGTATGAAACTAAAACACGTGTTGTGAATGTAGAAACTAGAAACATGTGGATAAATATTATATATATGAAAACAGTGATCAGAGGCGACGAGCGTACCATAGAGAAAGGAATAACATAGTATACATTTCTCTATGAGCGTACCAACATGCGCGACTAACAGAGGTTCTATTTCTATTTTGTTGGTAGCTTTTTTATTTTCGAGACTTAATGAGCGGTTTAACTTCAACCTGTTACTTTTCTGTTACAGTGATGCGCGCGTATCTTAAAATTTCACTCTCATCATTTTTTCATAACGCGCCTAAAGAAGTATAACTTCAAAAAAAATTGTATTTACTTTGGTAAACTTAACATACGTATCCTACTTTATTAAATGAAAATGCACTATTTAATAATTTTTTTAATCTTAGTTTTTCCTTAGTTCTCTCCTGTTATAAATTATTGTAACTGTAATCCAGCACTTTAATAAATACCATTACTACTACTATTATTACTACTACTACTACTATTATTACTACTACTACTACTATTACTACTATTATTACTACTATTATTACTACTACTACTACTACTACTACTACTATTACTACTACTACTACTATTACTACTACTACTACTATTACTATTACTACTACTATTACTATTACTACTACTACTACTACTACTACTACTACTACTACTACTACTAAGCACCGAGCAGTTCAATTATGAATGTGTTCTATGTTTAACATTTTACGTGTTAGATATTTACTCCACGGTACAGAACAGTTATGACATAAACTGTAATCAGTGTAAGTAGTAATTTTTCAGACGCCAAAAGTATACTTGCTATTTTGTACCATGCAGCCTTCATTTTTATAAATTTGTGTAAAGGTTAGTAACGTTGAGTATGTGCATTTTTATAAAAAGTGGTGTTTCACCGTACAAATGCTATCGTTGTACCATGAGGTTAAGGCTACACTGAGAGATACTACAACATAAAAAAAGAATATAATGAAAAGATAAAAGTTCATTTTTAAAGTAATCTTACACAAATTTTCATAGTTTTGAAATAATGGTAATAGATATTGAAAACTAGATACAATTTTACAAGAAATCCTCTCACAGCCTATAAACCGTGGTATTTAATAAAAAATTACACTCAAAACATAAAACGTATCTATGTGCTGATTTCTGTTTTCTACGATTGACAACAGGGAAATTGGGGACAGTTTAGTAGTTATATTATTATTTAAATTATTACTTTTCAATTTGTTTTTTAACTTTGGTAAAATGGTTTCACTAGTCTAAAAACCACTGTTTTCTAAAGTATAATAAAAAAGTATTCTCTACCTAAGTGTTACCCACGGGTAAAAAGGGCTCTTAAACAAATTAAGTCATTTACTATCACAGTGATGACAGAAAATGTATTTATAAATTATTGTTGCAGTTTTAAAGCCAAATCTCATGTCTGAAGGGGAATAATTTCCATGGATACTTGGGTTCGATAAATTAGGTTTAAGTTAGGTTAAGCTCTTTATTGACTTCACCCCATCATATTCACTATCATCCTCCTCTCACCTTGTCGGGACATGGAAAGAGCCTCCACGGAACAAATATGCACGGTACAATTGGTACATAAGGACATTACCCTGCTCAACGGTACATTAGTACTGGCCAATCTTCCGCAAACTGAGCTACACAAAGATGTACCACAGAGACGTAATTATTATTATATACTAATAAATAACAAATAAAACCAGTACCAGGCCATGACAAATGTAGGTGACTTGGTTGTTCTTAGTGATACCGATAGTCAAGGATACACCCTTGTTTTTTTAGCGCCGCGTCTTACTACCTGTTCGGGTTGTACACATTTGTACTAACTACTCTAATGGATTAAGGATGCCAAAGGGTGAATTTAGAGGGAATACACCGACATTTACATAAAGAGAGACTGTAAAACCATTTAGGAAAAACTACCCTCAGTACACCCGACCGGGATTCGAATCCCGATCTCCCTGTCATTGGCAGTCTAGTCTAACACTAGAGTGACACCTTAAGCTATTCATCCACCGAAGCAGATATACACATTTTAAAATTATCTTTATCACTTCTTGTTTTGTTTAACACGTGTAGCCTTTGATATTATAAAAAAAAAGTCCAAGCCATCGGCTCGAAATCAAGCCATACCAAGGTGACGCTATCTGTTGGCAAAGAAACGGAAAGAGGGTGTCATGTGGGCAGCCGTTAACCTCAGTTTTCTAGACGGGAGCCACTAATTTTTCATTCCGCTATTTCCTCGTTTGTCTTCAGAAGACTGATTTCCCCCCGTTCCAGAAGGCCCACTGCTTTGCAGAACTACAAGCGCCGGGGATTGAACCCACGACCTTTGGATCTGTAGCCTGGAACTCGAACACAGAGGTGGTCACCTTTAATAGAACTATCATATAAATAATAAATTACTCAATTATTCTAAAACGCGTCGTCTTTTTAAGGTGGGGTTGAAGGGAATGTGAATTAAGGCTCATAACGTTTCAGCGTGTATAGAAAAAAAACTTTTTTGATCAAAATTTATAAATTATTTCTTCAGTAGACAGTAGATACATTTAGTTTAATTTTATAAATATTTTAATCTCAAAAGTTCTAGAATATTTGTCATGTTTTCCATGTCACTTGACCAATCACAATTCAAATTTAAAAAAGTACTAATCATATTACGCAATGTCCATGGCAATAATTCATTGACTGATAAGATGATTATACGTATAGAATTAAAATATAATGTATCTACTGAGGCAAAGTTTGATTTGTTCTGTCCACAAAAAAAACCTGATAAATTACGGATTTTAACTAGCGTTTCCTTAACCAGGTCTAAATTTGATACCAAATGTAAATGTTGTCAGCAGCTCAGCCATTATAAATATAGGTCATATTTATTCAGTCATACGCCTATGGTGTCAGAGTCATAGAGCTAAATATCTTCAGATTTGAGGCCAGTTAACACTGAAAGCTAAGCTAAATTAAGCTAAGACTTACTTTGATTACCGACTAGAAAAATAGCAGACCACGTATTTAAATGTGTTGGTTCACAAAGAAAGCTAGGCTAAGCTATGCCACGCCATGTTTTTTCCAATTGCTGGCCGGGATATTTGTATATCTTCCATCTTGAGTCATCTTAATTTGCGCATGCGCATAACGCAGCTTGTGCTACGTGTTGAACAGACGCAGTTCTGGATTGTTGAAAGTAACTAAAGAAGTGTTGAAGTTTTGTTTTCAATTTGTTTCACGTGTATTTAAGTAATATTCTATTTGGGTTTTATATTTAATAAGTGTTTTTATATTCGAATGGAAGCGTTTATTGAACAAGACATTTAGGAGAATGCCATAACTTAACCTCAGTGGAGCAGACCATAAAGGAACCACAGTGAATTCAGGAGGTAAAGGAAGAACCATAGCTTAGCCTATCAATGAGTGTGAGACCAAACTGACAAAACCTTAGAACAGCAAAGCATAGTTTAGCTTAGCGTTCTGTGTGAATCAATTTTTGGTCTGTATACCTTTTTACTCTAGACAGACAATATTTTTTATGTATTTTTATCACTGCTTCTTACTGCCTGTTCAGATTATACGCATACATTATAATTACTCTAATAGGGTAGAGCTAAGGAAGAAAGCATTTTAGAGGTAGTCTGCATAATTTGCGTGGAAGGAGAGAGAAAAAACCATTTAAGAAAAACAACCTTCAGTAGACCCAACTGAGATTCGAAGCCTGATCTTTCAATCCTCAGCAGGCCAGTCTAACACGATAGTGATGCCTTAGATCGTTCGGCCACTGAAGCGGGTGACGTGCACTCTTAAGATAATGGAAATTTAACATATATATGAGCTAACGGGTCTCGGGAACTAACTATTGAATTGTCCCCATATCAACCGTACCCCGTCCACTTAAAAGCCCCACTTGAAAGCCCCTACTCACGGCCTGCAAACCCTCAGTGGTCGCGGCGACATGAGAACTGTAATTAAAACCCACTACGCAACGAATAGCGAATAGTTCACGTATTCATTACCAAAATTTGGTATTTAATGTTTAATGGTACAAACATTTAATAAATTCAAAGCGGTACAATAGAGAAAGAGAGAGATGGAGTGAAGATACACATGTTTTTGAAATGTAGTAAAATATATAGTTCAATTACAAGCGTCCATTTACCCAAACCGACAGCCTGTGCAAAATGACAGAGCATAATTAAGTTTCTACCATGTGACGTTAGAGCTCATAAAATAAATTAAAAAAACTAGCCAAAATTACCACCTATGAAATTATATTTTTTTTTATAAAAGTGTTTAAAGTGTTAGATTATTTTCCAATTTCAAAATGAATTATTAGGGTTAGCTATCAATGGGTGATGATCCAAAAAATGATGAATTTTAAACGCCACGTTACCGCATGCTACTCGTATGATAATTAACGTATTCATTTGATGAAAAATTAATCTGAAATAATATTCAAAAACTGGCCTTTCATTTGTGGTCAATACTTTTTTTTACTAATTCTAGTTAAAGAATAGTAATAACCTATTTGAAACAATACAATAAAATTATATACAATATTTGGTGAGACATATCAAACAATTCGATAAACATAACTAATTAAAAGAAACATTTAATGTGTTCTCGATTACAAAAAGGTTTTGAACATCAGGTTTCTTATTTTGTATATTTTTGTATTTCTCAAGAGTTTAAACTATTTTTTTATATTTTCTTTAAATTCGATATGATTATGTATATAATATTTGGTTCCATGTGACGATACGGAAAAATAAAAGATATTACTTTATGATGTAACAATTTATTAAAATTGTATTTGACATGTTTTGATTAAATTTCACTTAAGAAAGTAAATACTTTTCAACATAATAGTATGCCAGATTATTCTACAATTTTTTTTTTCTTACCAGAACGTGCAATTCTTTTCTATATTAATGGCTTTATCAATGTGAAATGTCATGTGAAATTTCGCTGAATTTAAGATTTCGTAGAGTATGACGGGTTGACATTTTATTTAAAATTTTTAAATTTATGTATACTAAATAAGGATAAAATATTTTTAAATACTGAAATAGTATATATCTAATGATATCAGAAAAGGTATGTTTAGTGAATAGTTTATTTAACTATTGGCTTTTAAACAACACTTGTAAAGAAGGGAATTAATGAATCAATTTTCTTAATTTTGTTTTAAAACACAACATAATTTAAGATATTAGAAAATCACACTTATGGTAAACTGTGGCCCCTTGATGCACATTAATTCAAAATACTAACGCAATTTGTTTCAATTTAAAGGGAATATAAAATGTAATTATTAAGTTATTCATAATATACAAATATTCGGTATATACTTTTGACATTAAAACTATAAGTGTACACACACATCTGGATACATTTTTTTCATGATATTTCTATGTCGCAAATAATGCAATTCCAATTTTTCTCTCCAAGAAACATCAACGAATTAAATAAAGATGTCTTCCTCGTTTTTGCGTTCAAAAAATATCTGCTAGAGATAGCATGACAGTCATGTTGACAATACTTATACCGCTCCAAAAAACACACAAACACATACACACACACAAAGTACTTGTAATCCAATTATAAGAAGAAATGTTTAGGTTCCTCCCAAACGCTTGGAAGACTTCCGCACCGTTCTTCTTCTCCACAAGTAAGTCAAGTTGACCGCCACGCCTGGCTATTTGGTCTGCCTTCCAATACTTCCATTAATTTATCTCTCTCACAGCTTTTTTTTCCTTCCCTCAGCTCTCATGTTTTTATCCTTTCATCTTATCTTCTTGTTGTAAAGCCTTCTTCAGTGTCCCTACGGCTCAACGATTGGCCCTATTCATCTCTTGGCGTGGTCACTATTTGCCCTCTCAACCTCATTTTTTTCTTTCTTTACTCTTCTTTTATATTACATAACGTCCATCGTCAAAAGCCTGTATTTCCTCCTTTTCTACCTCTTTAGTTATGGTATGTTGGAACTTGATATTACATGTTTCTGCAAAATGACCTTAGCATCTTTACTAAACGTATTTAGTTTCTTATTCCCAAGATTCTATTTTATTTTCAGAGTGGGCCCTACATCAAATACTTATAAGAATGTAAACACTGTCCTATATTCGATATTTTGCCAATCTTGATTTCTCTCCAAACGTTACACGTTATTTAAACAATTAAACACTCTCCGAATAGCTATATAACTATAGTTCTTAGTTTGAATTGATGTCAGCTCAAAAACAATAGATGAATTTGAATTCGCCTTAAGGATGTCACCAACTTGGTATTCGTATAATGCTGTATTTCTTATGGAAATTGCAGTTTTAAAGGATCAAAATCACTTGAACAATCATAAATTAGTTTAGAATTTTCTATTGTAGTCCTATTAAAATGTGAGCTATCTTGTTTGGGAAAGGCTATATCCATGTTTCTATCAACTTATATTTATCTCAGTAATGCAACATATTGCATGAAACGTCTTAAGAAATAAAAGTATTTGATAGTTAAATTAAAATGTAAGATTTTAATCTTAAAGGGACCAGTGTATACCTTTCCCCTTCATTTGGGCATAAACCTATTTTGAAAAAACAAACTTTCTTAAATAACGTGAGGCATATAACCCAAACGGGTGGCAAGACGCAGTGCTAAAAAAGTAAAAAAACTATTACGTGCCATTTCTGGATGCTTACAATGTGCCTCAGTGCCTCTCAACAGGGTATTTGAGTGATCAGTAAGATATTATTATTATTAGCACCGCGTCTTACTACCCGTTCGGGTTATACGCAAGTCAGATATTACCCATGCCTGTATGAAAGTGAACTAAATGTATGTCTCGTTTATTGATGAGGGGGAAGCAGATTTTCGAATCTAGATGGCAGAATGATTTTTCCTAGTTCGTTTCCCACTCGTCCTCCACGAAAATTGCTAGTTTAGTTCCTCTAAATTCTACCTTACTCATCCTTATATCCCAGGTGGGTTGTAAAATATGAAGTAAAACAAAAATAACATTGTATTACAATCGATAAACTTGAGTTCTAGAAGAGACCATGCTGGTGTTTATATGTATATTAATTTGTTAAAACAAGTTATTCTGCTTTCGTTTGATGTTTTATTGAACATGGGAAACATGAAAATGTTACGACAAAATAGTAAACACTTTGTCATCTAACTTGGAATCAAATTTTCAAAAATGAGGTTTTAGTATAGCTAACCTTAAAATAGGGTTTCTTTATAAAAAAACAATAGCATCATCCTTTTAATTTATACAAAAAAATCACACTTTGTAAATAAATTGTAAACAAAATTGTACCAAACCACTTTTTAAAATTTTAACTATTTTTTATATTTGTAGAATACCCTCAAATTATTTATGTTGCTAAAAATAAATACGTACCTTTATTTAACTTAAAAAACAATTCCCAAATACCCATTTTGAAAAAAAAAATTGGTCATATTTGAAAAGTCAATGTTTTTCTTAATTTCATAAGTTAACTACTTTTATAATCATTTAATTTAGAAAACTAAACATTAATTATTATGTATCATTAACATAGCCCCCAAATATCAATTCTAAACAAAGTCGTTAGAGTTATTAAAAAAAATCAATCGTCAGTAAAAGACTACGAAATTATTTTTTTTTCAAGAAAACCAAAATGAATATTTATTTATATTGTGAAAAACTTATCAGATACCCATTTTGAGACAAATTGTTATATCCATTTGAGTATTTTAAAATTCACTCATGAGTAAACTACTTTTAATTCAAGGGCTAGGATTAAAATTATAAAATGTCCGAGCTAATGATAGCATCTAAATATCAAATTTGAACATGATATATCAAACCGTTTAGGGTTTAGGCCCTGGGATGGAGAGAAAGACAAATATAGACAGACAAACATACATGGTAACAGACAGAATTGTAAAATACACTGTTTTAGTTTGGAGTTAATAAAACACAAAAATTCATTATAACATTGAGATTGAAAATTTTCACTACAACAATACTTTCTCTTTAAATGAAAAAGTAAAAATCAAAATAAAGCATAAGAATTAGAAAAATGTGTCATCAAAACATAAAATTAGCATGCTACTTTGTAAACCTAAAATTATAATTTGTAGGTACTTTTTAAAAGTGAATATGATATTTGACTAGCCCTCTTCCCTCACAAGCGGTATTTTACTTAGAAAAACCAGCATATTTAGTAAGGACTTAAGAGTATTTCTTATGAAACAACACAGTTAGTTAATATTAGTATTTTTTAGAGCCATCAAATTAAGAAGAAACAAAATAGTGTATTAATTCTGTATATAAATGTATTAAGTCTAGGATTCAGTACATAAACTTAACTAAAGCTAGCACTTATATTAATTAGTAGCACTGTTGTTTAGATAGCGTTTAGGTACAAGGACTAATTATAGATAAATAATCCGACTCAACATAGCAATATTGGGTTAATCTGCTCCAAACTCACCAGCTTTCCAATTTTATTGAATGGGTTCCACAAAAGTTCACCAGCTTTCCATCTTTATTGAATGGGTTCCACAAAGTTCACCAGCTTTCCATCTTTATTGAATGGTTTCCACAAGGTTCACCAACTTTCCATCTTTATTGAATGGGTTCCACAAAGTTCACCAGCTTCCATCTTATTGAATGGTTCCATAAAGGTCACCAGCTTTCCATCTTTATTGAATGGTTCCAAAGGTTCACCAGCTTTCCATCTTTATTGAATGGTTCACAAAGTCACCAGCTTTCATCTTTATTGAATGGGTTCCACAAAGTTTTTATGGAAGTAAGCTTTGATTGTGTATGCAGAAACACCTCGACTTATAAACGATTAATACGCAATTCCTGCAAATTTTGGCTGTCCATTGGTAAATACATTAATACGTCAATTCATTGCGCTATGCTATGTAAATACAAATCTAAGCTTGACAGGAACATTGCACATTTCAAACATGGCCAATTTAATATAAAATTTAAGTCAGATTAGATTGCATTAAACTAAATGTTTACATATTAATCAATTTATTACTAGTGTTGAGTAAATTGAACATTTAAAATATGGTTAGTGTTTTTT